>JAYMSL010002843.1:0-13514 GCA_036897195.1 Plantago coronopus | reverse complement strand
GAGTGGGTATTTTTTATGTATACCCCTATTACCTATTGAGTTGTGCTTCGTTGGCTTACGTAGTTAAAATTTATATTTGAAATAAGTTGAATTCAGAGACATTTAATTCAGTTAAGTTCAGAGATTTTCACACGCATTGAACAGAGCCTTACCCTGAAATGAAAAATATTTACTCTTGATTTTTTTAAAAATATAGTAAGAGATTTAGATGAATAATAATTAAAAATTTGTGGACATTCGATAACCAAAAGATTATGGAGGGTATTTTACTTGCAAGAAGAACTTACAAGCTACTCCCTCCGTCCCACAAAACTTTACCGTTAGGGTTAGCGCGTTGTTTAAGAAAATGAATTAAAGTAATAAAGTAAAAATGAAAAAGTAAGTGGGGTAAGTTACTTTTTGAGAATGTGTGGTGATAAAGGAGTGTTGATGTTAAAATAATGTTTTTGTGTGGGGTAGGTTCCTTATTTGGTAATGGGTAAAGTTTTGTGGGATATTCATAAATGGAAAGTGGGTAAAGTTTTGTGGGACGGAAGGATTAGTTAGTATTATATGCGGTAAGACCACAAATCCACAACTACCATAGTATACAAGTATCAAACACTGGAATTGGAATTCCACCACCTCAATATTGCCATAAACATTATACTACTGATACTTATATTGTTGGAAGTTGGGACTAGTATATCGTATAGTGATATTTATATTATTGTTCGTATAATCGTATGGTATGTGCATATAGTAATACCATTACCCTATCCGTTCATAACAACTAATTACGAGCCTAACTACCATTTCGCGGAATTAAGTAATTAACAAGTTCTCTAAGATGTCATTTAGGCAAAATCCAAGGATCATTAGTGGTAATTACTAATTAATGTAGTGATTATTACATTAATAATTACATAATCGCTTAGTTTAGTCACTTTCCTTAAAAGATCAAGAAAACCCTCTCAATTCAAGGTTACCCCACAGTTTTTGCACCCACCCCAAAATAAGACAAACCCAGTCGAAGTTTGGTCAACGTTACCTCACAACTCACTCCGTACTTCACGCTCCTTTTAGCGCGTGTATGTCACATTCCAAATCAATCACGTTTTCCCACGCGAATTGATTGTAATTGTGGAGAAAGCAAGCGAGTGAGATTGGGTGAAAATCGGTGTTAGAGAATTAATAACGAATAAATTAAGTTTAAAAAATAGATGATGTGGCAGTGGTCGGAAAACGTTCCGCTCCTTCTTTTTCACTTTGAGCAGTGTGTTTTGTTTTTGTTTAATCTGGGGACCATTACAATTATGCTTGTATTGATTTGCTAATTACTCATAAATGACTAATCTGAATCTCTATTTCTTGAGGTCTGCAAATTGTACATTCCTGTATCTTATAAAATTAGATACCGTATCACCAAATACACGCTCACTATATTTATTCCGTCTTAAAAAACAGTTGTTTATGTTTTAATTTTTTACCATCAAATGTTTTTAACTTTAATTTTAAATTAAACTTAAGGTTTGTTCAGTTCACCTTAAGTTGAGTTTTGTTAAGTTAAACTCAATTCATGTATATTAAGTTCAGTTTAGTTCAAGTCTACGTAATTGAAATTTATAAATGAAATAAGTTGAGTTCAATTGTGATACCATTTTTTTTTTATAAAAAACGGCAAAATTAATTTATTAAAAATATGATGTGCAAGAGAATTGGAAATGAATTCTGTACCAAGAAATATTTCCCGCTTATCAGAATTCAAATCGGATACATTTAGTTCAAGAATTCAGTACAAATTACTTCAGTTAAGCTCAGATTAATTAAATTTAATTCAATTTAAAGATTTTTTAGACGAATTGAACATAGCCTTAAATAAAAAAATTAAAATCTTTATCGACTTATATAACAGAATTTATTATGTGACATTACCATAATATCATTTTGGTAATGTATTTTACCAATACATTTTAAAATGAATTTGCAGTTAAATTTGAAAAAGTTTGACAATCAATAGTCAAAATTGAAAAAATGTTTCGAGATAGATATATTTAGTTACATATATGAGATACTTTATTACTACTCGTATATTACTAAACATGTGATATTTGTTTTTCTGGTATATGGTATCTTACACAAGTTGCTCGACAAATAGACAGTAGTGAACTAAGTGATTCCACAAAATTTGTGATGAATTAGTGCGACCTTATAATTGAACATTTTTATTTGATTAAATTGAGTTAACGGCTATAATGAGTTTACTAATTATTAGGAAAGATCACTTAAAAGATCACGTACTTTGCTTATTGATAACCTTGTAGTGAACTAAGTGATTCCACGAAGTTTGTGATAATTTAGTGCGACCTTATAGTTGAACGTTTTTATTTGATTAAATTAAGTTGACGTCTATAATGAGTTTACTAATTGTTATGAAAGATCACTTCAAAGATTATGTACTTTGCTTATGATAACCTTGTAGTGAACTAAATGATTCCACGAAGTTTGTGATAATTTAGTGCGGCCTTATAATTTAACGTTTTTATTTGATTAAACTAAGTTGACGGGTATAAACATATATATATAATGACGTAAGGTTTATTACATAAGCTAGTCATAAGCAATTCGATTAAGTTTTATAGTTATCGACTTTCCTTAGTTCAGTGATAGTAACCAAAGTTTTGAAGAGACAAAAAAGAGGGTTTAACTCAATGTCAAATCTATTTATAAATGTAGCATTAAGTTAGGGGCTTAGCTTAGCTCCCTAACTCAATGCCATACACTCCGGTACTCTTTTGTTAAACGACTATTAGCAGTGGTATTTCCCAATTATATCCGGCTTATCATTTAATTATTTCCAACGGACATAATGTATCACATGCTTATGTGAGAGTTTTCTTGGTTGTGTCTAAGATTTGTATCAGGATCTTGACCCTTCTACACATTAATTTGAGTATGTTTAATGAATTGCCACAATAATACAGATACTGTCATTTGCCACCATAAGTATACTTGGAATTATATGATTACCCGTTATGTTGCACAACTGGACTTTTGCTGAAAATATAATCTCCATTAGATATTTGGGAAATTTATAATGTATGGTTGCAGATTCATTGAACTTTCTATCTAATATGTGATTCTAGATCTTAATGGTATCCCATGTCTTATCATGAAAAACTTGATGAAAATTAGTCTCTCAATTAACTCCCAAGATATGAATTGATACTGTGAAATAAATAATCTCATTACCTTTTGTATAGGGTATCATTGTTGAAGATGAACACGATGAGCGAATATGAATTTTGACGATGCTTGAATTCTGTACGAAAAAAGGTGAAAAATATAGAAAGAGAAAATAAAAGGAATAGTGAAATGGCGGGAACTTCACAAAGTGAGCGAGTCTCACGAGGCTGAGGTTCGAATCCAGCTAAGATGTTTTGGAGAGCGAGTTCAACGATGCTCACATCCTGCCAAGATACAATGGAGTGAGGTTTTACGATTTTCACAATCCAGCTAACAAATGACGAAGAAAATGATAACCATGTACGAATAAAAGTGAAACACGAAAAAAGTGGAATTGTATAAGTAATAATGCAGCTCGATGAAGAGTAAGTTCATGAATAGCAAACTTCACAATACTCAAATCCACCAAGATATTATGGGGAGCGAGTTTTACGATGTATATGTTCATATCCAATTAGGATATGACGAAGAAAATAATGACCAACATACGAAAAACTACAATTAATAAGAGCACAAAAATACGGTGGGTGAAGAGTAAGTTCACTCGGAGCAAGTTTCACATTACTTGAATCCAGTTAAGAAATGATAAATAATGAGTTTTACTACATTTGTAACCAGTCAGGATACGAATAAGACAAAAAAAATAACCACATACAAAAAAGTGAAAAGCAAAGAAGACTAAATGGAATACTAAATACTTTTACGAAAAGTGTAATTTCACTATGAGTGAGTTTCACGGTACTCGAATCCATCTAAGATGTGACAGAGAACCAGTTAGCGACTTTTGCAATGCTCGTATCTAGGTAAGATATGATGGAGAAAAAAAATACACCCATACATGTGGTTGAAGAGTGAGTTCCAAATACCCGAATCCAGCTAAGATATGACAGAGATCGAGTTTTTAGAATGTTCGTATCCAGTTAGGACATGACCAAGAAAATGGTTGGATGATGAGTGAGTATACGAGGAGCAAGTTACACCATACTCGAATCCAGGTAAGATATATATAGCAGAGAGTGAGTTTTACGATGTTCGTATACAGTATAGACATGACGGAGAAAGTAAGTTTCACCAAACTCTAATCCAGCTAAGATATGGCAGAGATCGGGTTTTACAATGTTCGAATACAGTAAAGACATGACGGAGAAAACAAGTTTTACCATACTCGAATCCAGCTAAGATATGGCAGGGAGCGAGTTTTACGATGTTCGTATACAGTATAGACATGACGGAGAAAGTAAGTTTCACCAAACTCTAATCCAGCTAAGATATGGCAGAGAGCGGGTTTTACAATGTTCGAATACAGTAAAGACATGACGGAGAAAACGAGTTTTACCATACTCGGATCCAGTTAAGATATGTCAGGGAGCAAGTTTTACGATATTCGTATACAGTATATACATGACAGAGAAAGTAAGTTTCACTAAACTCGAATCCAACTAAGATCTGACGGAGAGCGAGTTTTACGATGTTCGTATAAGTAAAGACATGACGGAGAAAGTAAGTTTCACTCGAATCCAGCTAAGATATGGTGCAGAGCGAGTTTTACGATGTTCGTATAAGTAAAGACATGACAGAGAAAGTAAGTTTCACTCGAATCCAGCTAAGATATGGCGCAGAGCGAGTTTTACAATGTTCGTATAAGTAAAGACATGACAGAGAAAGTAAGTTCTCGAATCCAGCTAAGATATGGCGCAGAGCGAGTTTTACGATGTTCGTATACAGTAAAGATGTTCGTATACAGTAAAGACATGACAGAGAAAGTAAGTTTCACCAAACTCGAATCCAGCTAAGATATGGTAGAGAACGAGTTTTACGATTGGTCGTATAGAGTAAAGACATGACGGAGAAAATAATAATACTAGAATACTAAAAAGCAAAGAAGAAAAGAAAAAGAGAAAATGAGGGAAAAATGAGGACAGGCGTGAAAGGTTTCAGAGATAAAACCCCTTCATTTCTTCTGCTTTCTCATAAGCCTCCTCTCTTCCTCACTCACTCTTTTCAGCATCCACAGAGCAAAAAAGGGCAAACACAAAAAAAAGGTAAAAAAATCAAATCACTCCGATACACAGCCCAAGATTGAATCTTTACTCGAGCTTTAGCTCTATGTCTTATAGATAATGAGCAAACGCTCCTGTTTCTTCTTCTCCGCGGAAGAAGATGATGTCCCATTTCTCTGAACACCCTCAAAACTCCATCTTCGATGCGCTTCTGTGCGACGAAGATGATTTCGATTCCGGCTTTCTTGAAAAGGATCCTGTAATCGAGGATTCCAATCAGGATGAGCAAAAACCGTTTACTTTCTCCGAGCACGATGCTTTCTGGGAGGAGGATGAGCTTGTTTCGCTTCTGGGCAAGGAAAAGAAGCGAGCTTGCGTGAGTTATGGGTCTGATGGATCTCTGAAAGTGATGAGGAATGAAGGGGTGGAGTGGATGTTGAAAGTGGTTGCTCATTATGGGTACAGTGTGGCTACTGGTGTTTTGGCTGTTGATTATTTTGACAGATTCGTTACGAGCAATTCTTTTCAGAAAGATAAGGCGTGGATGAGTCAATTGGTTGCTGTGGCTTGTGTTTCTTTGGCTGCCAAGGTCGAGGAGACTGATGTTCCGTTGCTGTTGGACTTTCAGGTGTGTTGGTTTTTTGGTTTTTGCCTTTTTGGTTTTTCGTTTTGGGTGCAATGTAGGTGTATGTGGAAATGCCTGTGTAAAGATTTGTGCTTTATTAGGTTCGTATTGTTGATTTGTGGTTTGTTTGTGTTGTGTTTTTAGGTTGTGGAATCTAAGTATGTGTTTGAGGCGAAGACGATAATGAGAATGGAGGTTCTGGTGTTATCGACTCTTGGATGGAGGATGAACCCGGTGACACCACTTGCGTATTTCGATCACATTGTGAGGCGGTTTGAGATGATGAGTAACCCGCATTGGGACTTTTTGAGGAGGTGTGAGAGTGTAATTGTGTCCACTGTCACCGGTATGTGGATCTTTGAATGAATTGTAGTGTAATGTGATATGTATTGTCCAATGTGCGATGATCTTGCCATTGAAATGATATTTAGTGCGGTTTTCGTGTTAATTTGGTGCAGATTGTAGACTTTTGCATTGTCTTCCTTCTGTTATTGCTGCTGCTACTATGGTTTATGTTATTGAAGAGATCAAGACTTGTGATGCAGTCGAATTCCAGAATCGGCTTATGAGCTTGTTCAAAATTACTAAGGTCAGTTGTTATGTGTTATCTTGATTGTAATCTTGTCATCATATTATAATGCATCATAGTTTAGGAGTTTCAGTAGACATCTATGAATGCTTGTTAATATTTGTTCTCTTTATATTGTTTCTGAAGATGTTTGTTGTTGATTTTTAACAGGAAGAAATAGATGTTTGCCGTAAGCTGATCACGGAGGCAATGGAGGATCACTGCCGAATGCTTTGCCAAAAACGGAGGTACCATACCGATCCGAGCAGCCCCAGTGGTGTCATTGACGCCTATTTCAGCTCTGATAGCTCGAACGATTCTTGGATTAGCACATCCGTTGCTTCATCAGTTTCATCATCGCCGGAGCCGTTGTTCAAAAGAAGCCGGGCTCTCTGACCTTGCAGTTTTGTTGTTCATCTGAAATTAGCAGTGGTACCTCATAATCAACTTTTCCTGCTATGTTTGATACTATCATAATTCAGTGCAATTGTGTGACCTTGCTCCTATGTCTCACTATGTTCCTGCCAAAATTTCCATATGATGGACTAGACATATGTTTTACAATCGACTCTATGACCTCTTTTGATCGGGAATGGAGAGTGAGATTGAGAGAGGTTATGTTTTCATCTTTTCCTTGTAATGGTTCGGGGGACCTTTATTATTATGAAAATATGAATTGATAATCTTTGTGTATAACATGTTTTGCCCCCTTCAATTCATGATGAAGTACTTCTCTTGTGAGCTTTTTATGTGTCACATTGCTAGTGTTCCTAGTAGTTTCCACCCAAATATGTGTTTGTATACCTTAGGGATAGTCGACACTTCAATCTTCCTTAGGATTCCAAGCCACCAACGTAGTCGCTTAGGTAGGTGTCCGTTTCCGTTAGGGCTTTGCATTCATAAGTAGAAGAAAAACTTGTAAACTCCACCTCCCTTAGGGCATTGCTTGGCAAGATCATCACCATTAGGACGTCCAAAGTAGAAGCAAAATCCGTAAACTACACCTACCTAGGGCATTGCTTGGCAAGATCATCACCGTTAGGACGTGCATTCATAAGTAGAAGCAAAACCCGTAAACTACACCTACCTAGGGCATTGGTTGGCGAGATCATTCTGCATTGTCGTTCCGAGCTTATTAGATGCTTAAAAGGGTCATCTGAATCACTCTGAAGTAGAGCGAAGATCGGATAGTCCAGTCGATTAGGGCATTTCTTGGCAAGATAATGGTCATCCCCCCATCCTGAACACTCTGAAGTCGTGCGAATATCGAATAGTGGAGTTGATTTTGTTAGCACAGGCTTTAGTCATGAAACCAACAAGGATGGGGGTATGAGAAGTCATTGGTTGTGTTCTCAGAGTGAGACTTCATGGTTCTAGGAAGGTTTTCAATGCAGTAGGACAGGTTGTCAAAGTGAGTTTGTTTCTAAATTGGGGGTTAAATAAATATTGAAGATAGAAAATGTAAAATGTGGTGAGATTTCTTGGGAGCAGGAAGAGAGTTGTCCTGGAGTAGAAATTCAAGTTGCCGTTTTGTAGACTTTTCTTGTTTGGTCTTGACCTAATTGACAAAGAATGGTCCCATAGTGCCTATAGGCCAGCCACTCACTAGTATTTTGCTCTCAACTTAAGCTTGATTTCATTGTATTTGGAATGTAGGAAACTTCACAAGATTCTCATTTTCTTCTTCTCTAGTAGTAGTATACTTCACTTGACATCATCTCTATGTGACCTTTCAAACTTGTAGTAGTACGTGTTCAATTCATCTTTATTTCGGTTGTGTTCCGTTCTGTTCAATTCAGTTGAAATTTATACTTGATTAAGTTTAGTTCAGGTCTATTAAGTTTAGTTTAATTCAGAGATTTTCAGTTGAATTAAACAGAGCCTAAATCTGTTTGTATTAAAATAAGGCAGTCATCTTATCCTACTAGAGAGTGGTATCATGTTATGAGTCATGAGATTTGCGCTGCTCATGAGTTTAATAATTCCTTAAGTTTCCTTGGTTGTTACTTCATGTAAGACACACTGGCTTGCTTAATCGGAGGATAGTGATGTAAATGAGATCTTGTGTGACATTTTCGTGTGAAACGACATAATTATGGAGTTAGGTGAATGGGCGCAGGTGAATGTTTCTACTTTGTTAAGGATATAGTTAATCGGTTTGGAGGTTGCTAACTAAGAGTCCAAGAGTTAGGTATGTTTCGAAATAGTCTAATCTGTTTAGTGATAGTGAAGCGAGTGTTATAGTGAACTAAGACACTATCGAAGTGAATGAGGCATGCCATTGAGATTAAGAATAGAATTAAGTACTTACACATTTCATGGCTAGCATAGACTTTTGGTTTGAAAGACTAAAAAGGAACAAAATTTCCTCTTGCCTTTAACCTTAGTGACTAAGAGTGGTTGAGCATGTTTGATTAAGTGTAAGAACAAGTCAAATTTGGAACTTAAACCCTTCAAAACATCATTGTTTGGCTCTAGATTTCTGCACTTGCTGGATTTTTTAAAACTTAGGTATCTTCACCTAAACCATGAAGGCTTTTTAAACATCCACGTGGAAAACAAAATTTTATAATACGAAAAGAAAAAGAAAAGATCGAAAAAAAAGAGAGAAGGAATAAATCACCCATGTAAATGTTTAAAAAATCAATTGCTAACTAAGAACATCTTTTCTTCTAATGTTATAGTTAAAGAGCCGCATTTCTCAAGAATTTGAAGGAATTTAATTTGTTTGTGTTCCATAATGGAAATATAATGTTAAAGAGAAAAACCTCAATGCTATTTATTTCTTGGCTAGCAAATGATACTATACTCTTGAATTCTTTATTCAAATCTTGTTAATATTCTTAGAAATAGTTTTAGTATGTTCTGCCCTATTAAAATAAAATGAATAAAATTTAAGTGAAATATAAATAAATAATCTCAATAAAAATATATTAAATACTTTTTATTTAGGAAAAAGGTTAGAATAAGACAATTATAGATAGAACCCAAATAGGGTTTGTGGTTGTGGGTGGGTGGTATGGACCGGAGGACAGGCGCAATGATTCGAGAGGACTTGCAGGAGCACGGCTAATCTTATTGGGCCCGTCCAATAATTCTTGAATCATATGATAACTGCATTTTGACCAACTCAATATTGACTTTAACCCCCTTAAATACTAAATAAATAAAAAAAGAGAGAAAAACACCTTGGTAAATATTTGGCCTACAACCAAGTGAATTACACAGGAACATAAGGTGAATAAACCAAACCAGGCCACCTCATAGACTTGGTTCTATTAAAAAAGGAAAGAAATAGTAAGAACGAATTGAGAACACTAATCATATAAAAGAAGGTGTATTTTGTTTGAAAAGTTCGTCCATAAGAATTTAAAAGCTAGACGTGATTGAAGGGAGTCCGGAACTATTATCAGGGTAAGTGGTTCAGGAGTCATCGTTCGAGCTGAAAGTTCGGGAGTTCGTTTGATCAGTGCCCAACTGTTTTTACGGTTAGAATTAATATGATAGATGCAGTCTTATGTCTATTACTTGAATTTGAGAGTTTAGTTGGTGCACTTTCAAATGGCACTCCAGTGTTTTATCTTATTAAAACGTGAAAATGTGACTTGAATTTCCAACCTAATGATTGAAGGAGAAACGTATTGACAACTGAACTGCGATTATTTATCAAATGGTATTCGTTCGAGTGTGAATTAGTATGTTAATGAAGTGGACTAAAGAGACTAAGAAACCACCTTTACACAAAAAAGGAGTCACATGCCATACCTAGGTGCACACAAAAATCTAATAGAATTCAAAGCCTAACAGCTGTGTTGCAAGAAATGTAGACATTTGTTCAGCATTTCCTGTTTATGATATGATGGGGGGTACAATACAAATAATGTTTCTAATGCAATGTGTTCCTTCTTTGTGAGCTAGCTCAGATCATATTCATATTCATATGGGGGGTATTAAATTTTATGGATTAAAAGATGTTGGGTTGCAAATTTATGAATCTGCCTACCTTATATTACCAAGTTTTTAATGTCAAGTTCGACTTTTGGTTAGGTTTGAACATAGAACTACTGTCAGAACTGCACAAGTTTCAACAATTTTGCTGAGAATTTTTTGATTCAAGACTGGATTTTACTACATGACTCTGTAGCAGACTAGCAGCTCATCTTGGTATATATCTAATTGTCCTATAAGGATTCCCACATTTTAATGAATTTATCTACCATTGATCATATGTTGATGTACCAGATATACTTGTTGCATCAAGCATTCACTAACTTTGTACCACTACACTTGTTGATATTAATGAATGACTCCTTGTAATAATTTTGGAATTCACAAACATTAATTGATTCCAGCATGTGCAAGAAGAAACCTAGGTTCGTTCAGTTTAGTTCAATCTAGAGATTCATAACTTAATCAAACAAAACCTCAGACTCAGTTCAGTTCAACTTAATTTCAGTTGTGTTCAGTTTAGTCCAGGTCCATTCAGTTCAGTTAAAAAAATTTCAAGTAAATTGAACGGAGCCTTACTTGATACAAACATCATATACACCATGTTCCTAGTAGAAACGATTCTTCTTCTTTTTTATACATATATTCCATAACATGTTAATGTATATTACAATACATACCTGCGTAGTAAATCACAAACAATTGATAGTTGAGGATTAAAAACGTGCACATTATATCGTATCACCTTAAAGGATCCTTGGATGATTTCACCTTTTTTATGGTTCATAGTTGTGTATCTTTCCCTGCATGGGATTGAACTCAAATTTAGAACTATCATTCAATGGTAAAATTCAATGTAAAAAGAGGTAGTACTAATTAGGTAATCAGAGAAATTAGTGTAGTAAACAGTAAATAGTTATAAGTAGCTGACCTTGGATGAAATACTGCTAGATAGCCAATCAAGACCTTCATAAAGTCCCTGCCCAGACGTGGCACATGTACTCTGTATGTACCTGCACAGCAATTAGTTTAGGGCTTAATTACATTCAGTACTCTCTTACTCTTTCAATTACAATTACGACCCTAAGATTTACGCGAATTTCTACTTGAAAAACTATATTCGTGCATAATAACTAGGTTCGTTTAGTTACATGTCTTCTTCGACCTCCATATCACATATACATGTCCACAACTAACGTGCATCTATTCCCATTTAACACGATATCTCTTCCTTGTAGTGATTCGATATGACTTTTCCAAAGTTGTGTATTATGTATTGTTCTTGCCTAATCGATACTTGTCCTGAAAGATGACGAGATTGATCAGAACGTACCAATTACGCTGGCGAAGAGTATGAAGGCCAAGCTTATCAGTGATTTCAGAAACAGACATAGCATTTGGAAGATCTTGCTTATTAGCAAACACTAACAGTGTTGCTCTCCTCAGTTCATCCTGTTTCATCCAGATTGTTAGGCAGAACTTAACAAGAATCTGAAAAGTCCATTAAACACTCTGAAACTTGTACTAATTACTTCACCAAGCACAGAACTGCTGCTTTTACTCATTTCTACACATACATAATGAGACTGTACCTCATTCAGCATTCTGTGAAGTTCATCTCTGGCTTCTGAAACCCGTTCCCTGTCATTGCTATCCACCACGAAAATCAGCCCTTGTGTGTTCTGGAAGTAATGCCTCCATAATGGTCGTATCTGTATGCGATTTATACAGTTATACACACATTATTGACATCAAAGATGTGTTTGTCCATAAGAATTAATACGCTACGAGCTTTAGAAGTATTCGTACATAACTAACCCCCGAACAACATAGCCTAATGCCTAAATCTCTCACTCATTTTATCAAGAAGTTGCAAGTAGAACTATCTCACTTTTCAAAAATCCAAATACAAAAATGTGCAAATAAATCGAAAAAATTCCAGAAAGAAAGGTCTTATTGTAGACACTAGACATACCTTATCTTGTCCTCCGACATCCCACACCGTGAAACTCACGTTCTTGTATTCGACAGTCTCCACATTAAAACCTGATCATAACACGAAACTCTCTATGAAAGTCTTACGAACTATTTGTAACTCGTAAATAAAGGTTTTGAATAACACAGTACCAATTGTAGGAATGGTTGTAACAATCTCTCCAAGTTTGAGTTTGTACAGTATAGTAGTCTTGCCAGCTGCATCAAGGCCAACCATCAGAATCCTCATCTCGCGCTTTGCATACAGCAGTTTCATCATCCGCGATATAGCCAAACCCATTGCTAGCTACGCGATGCAATGTGAAACAGAACGATTGGTTCTGGCAAACTTGTAAACTGAAAGCTAATATTCTTTTGTCAAATTGATGATGTGCTATGGTATCTGAACAAATAAAGTTGAGAGGAATATGATTCTTCAAAACACTTGCATGGAATAAAATGAAATCATCATATTCCTGATATGTCATTTGAACAACTTGAACTTCCATAGACTGCGTTCAATGGAAGTGGTGTATACGTTCTCTCTTTCGCGCAAGGTGCAATTCAGGAAATCTACGTCGCCTGACATTCTTGATATGCCAGTTGAACATCCATAGACCGCGTTCAATGGAAGTGGTGTATACGTTCTCTCAACCAATTACGTTAGCTTGAACTCTGTTTTTTTCACTTTAAATTCAATAAATTTTGTTCATTTCAAATTCAGCTCATAATTTTTGTATGAATCAAACTGAGCCTTAGATGGATTATTCCATTCTATTAAATTTAACAGCCTAATTTCAAAACTTGATACAGAGGCATGAACAGCCAAATTTCAATTCTTAGGTGCAAAACAGAACTACATAGAGTAAAATCTCCTCACATATATTTAGGTAGCAATCCTGCACATCTCAACTGTACGGTCCACATCAAGAAAATGATCCAATACTAAAGCTTGAAAAGTCATATGGGAAGCATTTTCGTCATCCAGATCCTGTTCGCTTGCCTTCAAGTGTTGTGCACTTTTCCATTGCAATCTCTTCTCTAACACACTTGTGTTATCAAGTAAAATACAGAGAAAGTTATATAGTGCATATACCAGAATAACCGATTGCACGAATGCCCCAATCTTCACTACTAGATTGGACAAGAGAGATCTCAACAGCCATCCATTATC
>JAYMSL010002842.1:0-13520 GCA_036897195.1 Plantago coronopus | reverse complement strand
ATTGAAAGAAAAGATTAAATAGATGAAAAGGTTGACCTGTTGATTTATTTGTAATTACTTGAATTTCACAGTGTTAATTTTGGATGAGTTTGTAATAGTTCATAATTCAAGGGCTCATCAGAGGCGGCTGCATATTTAAGGGGTGGTTTATTTAATTTTTTCTTTACATAAATTATAGAGAAAATTACATACACCTCCCCTTTTAGATACCTCCGTCACAATTTAGTCGCTCTTACCACAACAATTACATGTAAGTCCAAAATACCATTTATTTTGTTGACTTTGCACTGGAAAGTCTAAATTACCCATCCTTCTAATAATCTGAAAATTGTCAAACAAACGTGGCCTTAAGTAAAAGAGTAGGTTTTTATCACTGTTAGGTGTTTTTTTTAACCTTATTCTCGTCAACACTCATTCCCGCCTCTTCACCATCTCCTCTGCTCGTCACCATGGGAAATTGCACTCTTTTCTCGTTGATTACTCACTGTTAGCACTTTGTTTTAATTAAGGATGTTAAGATGAAGGAATGTAATGGTGACTTTGTTTTTATTTCATGCCATTGTTGATAGAAGCTTTGTTCTCTTCAAATCCATCTTGCATTGTTGAACTTTGTTGTTGCATAACGTTTGATGTAGTGGTGTTATTAGGTGGCTGCTAGATTATTGGCACTGTCATAAAAGGAAGCGCAGACATTTCTCGACTGCAGTCGAGCTTCGTATCGACTGCGGTTGAGAACTAACTGATGCTCAGTCAGTTCTCGACTGCAGTCGAGCATGGAATCGACTGCAGTCGAGAACACAAAGACACATGATTTGAAATTTTTCTTACATTTTTGTTACAACTGCTAAACTTTAATTACATTCTAGTCTACATGTGCAAGGCATGTGATTTGATCTGGCGCCAATCCTTATACCTGTTTGGAAAAGAAAATTCTAGAAAATTGAAAAACCCCAAAAGTCAAATCTGTGGACTTACATGTAATTGTTTCGATTCAATAAGTAGTAACATGTAATTGTTGTGAACCCAGTGGGGTGGTGCAGTGGTAAGGTGCAGGGTGTAATGTTGAGAGGTCTCGGGTTCGATTCCCGGAGGTGGAAATTTATTTAGTGTTATAAGGTTGGTATTGGTGTGGGGATATAAGGTGGTATTTGATTAGTGTAGGAGTAGGAGTAGGATTAGAATAGATTTGCCTCTTCAAAAAAAAAAAAACATGTAATTGTTGTAGTAAGAGGGACCAGATTGTAATTAGAAAATCTAAGAGGGGGTCTAGATGTAATGCACCCAAAATTATATTACAAATGAATTAAGTTTATAAGATTAACAATAAAAAAAACATAAAGCCGCCCCCCCCCCCCCCAACGTCCGGAGAAAAATCACTTTTTTGTAACGGTTTTAATTTTCCGAACACAAAAAGGCCAGTGGGGCCGGGATACCCCTAACGACCGCGAAAAAAATCGATTTTTTCAAGACAGAGGGGGGTACCCCGGGCCCACTGACCCTCCTTCATAATTTTTTCTTTTCTAGCAGATTGAAATATAAGTCCGGGCATCCGACGGATCCGTCCGATCCAATCCAAATCCAACCGATCGGACTTACGTGGATATTTTGACTTTTTTGTTGGTCCGAATTCTGATCGGTTCGAACCTGATTGGACGGATGTCCACGGATCGGGCTGAAAATTGCCAGGCCTAGCCACCGGAGCTTCTCCGGTCAATGGGGGTAGCATCTGCCCTTAAAAAAAAAGGAAAATAAAGAAAAGGAGGAGGAAGAAGAAGATGACCTCCATTAATGGAGGTTAAGTGTTTGGGAAGATAAAGGTTGAAGAAGATGACTGATTGTGTAAAATATTTATAAAATTGAGGTTAAAATTGAATTGTCAGAACTTGGAGGATATGGATGTAAAAAAATTGATAAGGCCTGTTTGGTTACTTAGTTAATAATTTTAGAAAAAAATCGGTTTATGACTTATATATAATTATTTCATCTAACAGGATTCAGGTGTAATTAGGAAATCTAACATGGGTACTAGATGAAATTTGCCCTCTTTTTTTTTTTACTAACATAGGATTAGATTACTTATCCTTTACGACAGATGTTCGTACATTCGTCCTTAATTATTTGCTTGCAGTGTGAGTGGGCTCAAGATTAGCGTAGTTTGTAATTGTCTGAACTCTATGTTAAGCCCACAGAGGGGTGGTTGTCGGGTAGATTGTATTAGTTACTCTTTGTAATGGTTGAGGTGGACTTTGCCCCTTGGACATCTGGTAGCTTGTTCTGCTCTTTTTTCCTACGAGGGGTTTTATCCCGATTGGATTTCCCCTCGGAGGTTTTAAGGAGGAAAGAGTTATCGGGTTTACTGTATCCGGAGTCAAGGAGGAGGGAGTCGGGTTCGTGAGGTCTTGGCTTTCCATCGTGGGTGAGGCAGTTGATGCTTAATCCACACTTGTAATTAATTCACAACTAATAAATAAAAAACCAATTTTTGCTGTTTCAAAAAAAAAAAAAAAAACATCATCAAGCCACTTAGGGCATACGTCCCAAATAAACAAAGTGGCATTGTTAAAAGATCCTAAGTTAGTTGAATCAGAGTTGCTAACAATATTTCCAAAAGACGTCCTGCTTCCTGGGCTAAGGTAAGGCGACATGGTTTTCTTGTCTATACATGAAGGAGAATGTGACCCGTTCAAACTTGTCCTTGAGTTGTTGGATTTCCTGTAGAAGCTGCTGATGTTTCCTGTCCAGCTGATTGTTGTTCCTGTTGAGGACAAGATAAAGCAAATTGTGAGTCTGATTGAACATGAAATTAGGAAATTTTAGTTTGGTATGCAAGCTTTAGTCCCCAGTAGATAGAAATTAATTCAGTCGTGTTGTGATCTTGTTGTCCCAGATATATTTGTTATATGTTGTGAAGATTTGGGAAAGAGTCTTTTAACACATATGTCGACTGTGGTATAGCTTTTTTGAGAAAATTCGTTTTATAGGCCGACTTCATGTATAATTTAATAGACTTTGTGACTGGAAATGCTCTATATATAAGTGAAAGTAAGTGTCGGTGATGGCATTAATGAGAGATGTGGTGTATGATCACCGAAATCTCATGAAGTCAGGGTGAATTACATCTAACACCCTTTTAAGATTCTCTAATTATACGTACTAGATCATAAATTACATTCAAGTCCTAAAAATCACATTTTCATGCAAACCAAACAACCAAACATGTCCTATATATAATTTTGCTTACATATCATCTAAGTTTTTCAATTTCAATTTCAACCTCAATATAATTTTTTTTCTCTTCATAAATACTCATCTTCTCAAATCTTTCTTTAAAACTAAATCTACATTGTTGAAGACCTTGAAGATATTTCTTCATTTCTTCCTTTCCTTTTTTTTAAAAAAAAAAAATTAAAAGCATCACTGTAAAAAATGGACCCTTGTACGGAAAGCTCCGTGCCCAGACACATGATAATTAGCACAAGATGTAGACTAAGTTCAAGTTTATGTCATTCCCGTGCTTACAAAGACAAGCATTTTACAAATTTCTGTAGAAACAAGAAAATTTAATCACTAGACCATGTAAAATAAGGTAAAATAATCATAACATTTCCATTCAATTTACCACTAGCAAATGGCATAGAGTATTATAACCGCAACTCTATTACTACATATCACTCACACATAAAATCAACCAAAATTTCAAAAACATATCATTCGATCGAGTAGTGCATACCATTCACATATGGCATCATTTGAAGTTATATCTACCATTGACATATGGCATATCCAAAAAATCCTTCAACATTTACATCGTTAGTCGATGTTATTTGACAAAATAACGGCTAAATCTTCAAACATCACACAATTCCTTAATTATTCACAGACTCTTGAGTTCCATCACCTCCATCTCCTTTGGATGTCAATGCACTAGGCCCAAAAGTTGGAGCATTATGAATTTGCACTGTTTTGGACCTCTTGGAATTAGCCTATCACAAAATATCTCTAATTAGGAAGAACATGATAATCAAAGAAAATACATGATCAATAATAATGATAAGCAAGTATAAACACAATACATGTAATGCATTGGCAGCTTGACTTATAGCGGAAGTTGTATTCATAACAATTGTCTTCTTTGTTGTCACCTACAGTAAAAAATTCAAATTAGAAAACATAAAATTTGAATGAACAGTATGTAAAAAAGATAGTGCATAATGTAATTGGTAATATACATTTGCATGAACAGGTCTGGTTGTAGGACCTTGATCCTCACTTCTTGCCCTCTTTTTTTATTTTTTATTTTTTTTTTGAGGGCCTAAGAGCATTATATTAATCACTTGCAAGAAACTTACAGCAGCAATAGAGCTAGAGTACACAGGTTGCCTACCAGTAGATTAGTATAGAAAAGTATACAGGGGGAATTAGTATACTATAACTACACTAGTAAAGGAAGACATAAACAGATAGCATCAATCGTCCAACATACTGCAGAAGCCTAGTCATTTTCCCGGAATTCGAAGGGCAGGCATCCATAACCACGGGAGTCTTGAGCAAAGTCGTGGCATAGGAGGTGAGCCAGACTATTTGCTTCCCTCCGGACATGGACAATTCTGGTACGATCGAACTGGCTAAGCAGTCTTGCCCTCTTATTTCCCTGTTATAGTATTAAACATGTTAGTTCAAGGTACATAAAATGAATGACTATATAATTTTATATCATACTTGTTCTGTTGCTTTATTATCAACAATCCTCTGCAAACATTCTTCAAACTTATGGCCAACCATTTTGCAGTAGGTACACTTATCTTCCTTATTTTTCTTCTATTGCAATTACAGTTCAAATGAAGTCAAACAAATATATTTAGACAAACAAAATAGAAGCAATAATATGAAGAGATACAAATAACAATGCACAATTATTTACCTTGGCTCCACTAGTTGCTCCAACACTTCCCTCTCTTTGTTGTGCTCTCCTTAAGGCACAACCAAAATTGTTATGACCTGGTTTACTACAATAAGAGCAGTGCATTATCATCCCATGTCTGCCTAGCTTTCCAGTCATAGTTGCTTTCTCAAGCGCAAGTTTAGCTTTGATTTATTGCACTTCAATTGAAGATTATTTTTCCTATTATTCTTCTTAGGTCGCCCCGGCATCTTCTCAGGGATATGAGCAAATAGAGTAGGAAGATCTGAATTAGGCCACTCGTTTTGTCCTTGAATGGGCTGCATCACATGCATATACACTTTCTTATATGTTGATATCTTGTAACAATCATCCACAAAATCCTCAACTTCCATACCTAAAAAACTCAAACAACAAATGGCATGGCTACAAGGATACCCACTAAGCTGCCACTTTCTACAAGAACAAGTGTGTTCCTTCATTGATATAATCCATCTGTCCATGACACCACCGTTCAACTGCACCTCAAACCCGTCTAACCCACTGAATAGACATATCATCTCATTGCTCCTTTGCCTTCCAAACTCCAACTTTTCTCTTATTTTGGGACAAATATCACCTCACCATTGATCTGCTGCCTTACTCCTACTCACCCAAACTTAATTTTGGACGAGAATGCCGAGCAAAATATTGGGGGAAAGTTCCCTATTTGCCAATCAACTGTCGAGGCTGAAGCGTTCCCGAAGTTGCGCCAACTCTACTCAATCCCAGATAGGCTCGAGATTAGGATTCTGGGGTCAGGACACACTCTATACAATCCTCCACCCGGTTTCACTACTGTTTTTCTAGAGCTAGGTTCTCGAGAATGGATGGAAGCTTCCTATTCTGATGCTAATTTGTCGGATCTTGAGGCGTTATAATATATGCCCGACAGAGCTATTGCCTTATACATGCGGGACCCTGATTACTTGGGCAGTAATCATGAAAATTCATCAGGTCGAGCCAAGCATGAAGAACTTCTTATTGATTACATATACCCTCATTGGTTACACGTTTCTCATACAAGTAACCACTAGTTAATCAATTACATCCAGGCCAATATTCTGATTTTTATGAACAACAACAAATACATCTTAATCGTTTGGACTAAATTGTAATTCCGCTAGTTTATAATTTACACTTTCATCCTTAAGCTATTTATATTAAAAAAGTAATTATAAGTAAAACTTAAACTTACAAAATTAAAATTAATTATAATTATATTCCAGTAATAAAGCTTCAACCTCCACTCCAACTTCACCATTTCTTCATCTTTCTCCTATTCCATTCTTCATCTTTCTCCTATAATTATATCCCGCTACTATTTTCTCTTTTTGAAAATCTTTAAGCTCCATTAATAGAGCTTGGAGCAACTCTGCCCCCGCAGAGCCCTGGTCCCAAGTGGAGCTGAGTAGCTCACAGGCGAGCTGTCAACAGCTCCACATCAGCTCCCTAGCTTCATAGGCTGAATACCATAAGTATCCTGTAGAGTTTTTAGATCTGAGAGTTATAACACTTTCAGTTACCAACCCCCTAATCTTCTTCTACCAGTTATTAAGTACATTGTTAATCTTTGGGTTGTTAATCTTTGGGTTGGATTTTTGTAGGAATTCTAGAGTTCTTATCAAAGACATCTTCAATCAATTATTAACATGGACGGCCCTAGCACCATGATTAGTTGGAATCTCCCCTCTCGAAAGCTTTGATTAGGAGTGAATTGCCACTCCGTACTCCCTAATTATTGGCCACTCCACCTTTCTTGGAGTCGGACATACTAGAAGATGGGTAGGATCAAGATTTTACTCTTTTAATCCTTATAGAATCCGGCTTTTTCCTGTGGTATCAATCGTTAATTATGGGTTTGGCTTCTACTTTGCTCTCTTTATTGGGCAATGGTTCCACATGATGACGAGTAATTCTCGTTTTGATGTAACTAATCCCGCACCTAGTACTAGGGTGAGCTTCTAGAAGTCGATTTCATGGTTTGTGATTGCGATCTTGGAAAGTTTTCTTCGCTAACCTTTTATCGAGCCTCTTTTCTGCAGGTTTGGAGGTGGGTGCGATTGTAGTCTTTTGAGTTGTTCCTCTTATTGGACAATGGTTTATACTTGATAGAATTCACCTCAATTGTGTAAATTAATCCCGCACCTTGAACTAGGGGTGGGCACTCATTGGACTCTCACATCGGTCGTTTGGTTTTGGTCTCTGTCTCTCGGTGTTGGTCAGTTGTGGCTCCTTGGTTCTGGTGCATGGATTCTTTTTGGGCATTTCTTTTCTATTTCCGGAGGTTGGTGGGCCTGCTTTTTTGGGCTTTTGAGGTTCTAGTCATTTGGTTTCGATCCGGTTATGGAGACGTAGATTTTAGTTTGTCTACTTGTTCAGGTTCTTTGGTTCGGGATCAAGCTCTCCACTCTTTGATTTTTCAGGTGAAACTCTTTTGCACTTGTTCATGTAACTAATACTCCCCCGTCCGATATGCCACATCTTTTCATTTTGGGCGTCCGTCCAAAAATGTCCATGTCTAAAGAAGAAAACTTTTTATTAATGTTAAATCACACACTTATTCCACTTGTACTATATATCAAATATACAACCACAATTCAACCCCACTTGTACTACTTTTTGGCTAAGTCTATCTTACGTCCTAAATCGTATTTACTTAAAATACATCTTTTTCAATTGTATTTAATCCTAGCCATTAGTTTAGTTGTACAATTTCAATTTTGAGTTGTATTTAATTATGACAGTTAAATCGTTTGTATATTTATAAATTTAAACGATATTTTATACAATCACAAATTTCATAAATTTATAGACGTATATTTCACTAAGCCTCGCTAACAAACAAGCTCTTACATTAAATTACAAATATCAAACAACATACTCAAATCTTCATTACAATTCTCAATTCCTCATGAACCCTAATTCCTATTTTTTTTGTCCTCGCCATTGTTATAGCCTGAGCTTTCATCTCGCCATTTCTTCTGTCCATGACTTTCAATAATTCAAACAATTAATCAAATTTATGTTCATTAATTAATGAGACCCCTTAATTAATTAACCTTACATATGCAAAAAGATTGAATCATGTATAGGACCATCCATCAATCCATCTACACACACAATAATCAAATATATGAGAAACCTGAATGTGTTCGATGAACTAGAGTACATGACCATCTGTTTAGCTAATTGATGAAGAATTAATCATAAACTGTGGGTAATCATGAATTGGAAGGAAATTAGGTTGAGAACGTATTTGGGAAGAGATGGATGAGAAATATTATTAAGGTTCTAGAATATAAATTAGGGGAATTCATCAATTTTCTGGTGAAATTAGTTGTGAGAATCTTGACACATCAGAGATGTTTAATCGTGAGATGGGGTTGGAGGCGTGAGATGTTCTTATAAGTTAAGGATGTGTTTGTATGTATAAATTATGGTTAAATTTCACAAATAGGAGTTATACAATTTAAAATTTAATCTAACGATCAAGATTAAGTACAATTGAAAATATTAATTATACAAATGATATAACGGTTGTGAAGGAATACAACTAAAATGGATATATGTTAAGCTATACAACTGACGCGCCCTACTTTACTTTTCATTTACTACTCCAATATATCTCACTTGTAATATATATCAATATCTTAAACACCTCCTTAAATACTGTGCCAAGATCAAGATGGGGCATTTTTCGGCGTACGGAGGAGGGAGTAACTCTTAATTTAACATGATTTTGCCCTTTCAAAAAAAAATTACATTGTTAATCTGACAATATATACAAATCTTCTTCTCACGAAAACACTTACTCCCTCCGTCCGGTCAAACCAGCTCCATTTTGCCATTTTGGGCGTCCGCTCAACCCAGCCCCATTTCTAAAAATGGAAACTTTTTATTACTTTTAAATCAAACACTCATACCCCACTTGTACTATATATCAATAAACTACAACAATTCAACCCCACTTATACTACTTTACTTTACATTAATTACTCCACTATACCCCACTTGTACTATATACCAATAAACTACTACTCTCCTTAAATACTGTGCCGGAAAGCAAATGGGGCTAGGTTCGGCGGACGGAGGAAGTATATACTTATGATGTTATACTTTTAAGTAATATGATCATATTCTAGACAACGACCGCAACGCACCTAGTAATTAATACGTTTCACTTTCATTCACTAGGTCGGAAGTTCGAATCATTTCATTGCCATTTCCAAAAAAGAAAAAAAACATGATCATATTCCAACTGATTTACTACTTGTAAAACAAACAAAGAAACATAATTTGTGATTGGAGTTATAAGGTGGTTTAGCGGTTGAGGAAAGGAGTTGAAATTCATTACAAGTACAGTAGGAGATTTGGAGTTCGAACCTTAGAAGGTACATGTTTATGTGTATATTACTAACTAGGGGTTTTTTACGGACAGGCAGGCATTTCGCCCTGCCTGACCTCAGGCGTCCAATAGAAACGCGACACCTAATCTTAATTCGCCTTAAGGCGATTCGATTTTTCCACATATATTAATTATTATGCATTAATACTAAAAAGATAAAAAATAAAAATAAATAATAAATAAAATTAATTTTCAATAAAAATAAAATAAAATAAGTAAAAATAAAATAAAAAATATATTTTTGGCCTAGCCCGGTTTGAAACTGCGGGCCAGCCCGGACCAATCCGGGCCCGGAAACCGCCATCAGGCCGAGCCCACGTCGCCAACGGGTGTGTGAGCCGTGGGCTGCCCAGTCCTAATGTATGGGCTGCATTTATTATTAATAAACAAGTATATATATATTCGTGATTAATGGAATTTGAACACGTGACCTAAAGTTTACAAATCATGATACATACCACTTGGACTAATAGCCCAATTCGTAAACTAAATTCGAAATTATGAATATAATATTTGACGATTGTTTGCGCATAATAGCCTTAATTTATCCATATTTAACTATATCTATAGAAATATGTACTTTTATATTGGTTTGTGTATATATTAAATGTTTAGTATTAATCTTTTATTTGTCAGCACACTTATTATATTTCATATTTAAACGTGAATTTAATGAGTATTATGATAAATTGATTTTTTTTTAAACAAATTCTACAATTAGTTTTTTGTTCATCAAAATAGAAAAAGCGTTGATCTATGCAACATGGGCGCCCATGCAACATAAGAAGAATATAAGAAGCACTCTAGTTATTCAAATTATAAACTATTCAATATTTGAACAAGTATGACATACCATTAGACCTAGCAAAACGGGTAGTTCGGTCGGATTCGGATTGGATCGGATAAATTCGGATTAGTTTCGTTCGGATCGAGTTTCGTTCGGATTTTATTCGGTTTCAGATCAGATCGGATTCGGATTCAGAATCATATAAAATTATTCGGATCAATTCGAATTCGGATTCAGATCAATTCGGATTCGGATCATTACAAGATCTGTTTAGTCGAATGATTGTAGTTCGGATGTTTTCGGATCGGATTACTTCGGATAGAATCATTTCGGATGAAATCAATTCGGATTCAGATTTGGATCTTGTTCGGGAAATGGATTATTTGGGTCCGAGTTATTTTTTGTGCTAACAGTAACATGGTTTCAAACAATTGGTTTCAAACACATAACCACACAAGTCTAAAATAATAGAGAGCCCAAGATAGATGGATTCATATGCGTCAAACAAACAAATGAGAACATGTGGATGTGTACCTAGTCTAATGATTTCAGATTTTCAATTAGATTTAACTTCAGACACTTCATAGCGGATTTACTTCGGATTGGTTGCACTTCGGATCAGATGCATTCGGATCGGTTTTGTTCGGATGAAATTTTATTCGGATCAGATTCTTTCGGATTAATATATATTTCTGATCGGATTTGGATCAGATCAGTTCGGATTTCAGATCAATTTCGGTTCTTGAATACTTCGGATTCAGATTCGGATTGCGGATCATGTTCGGATCGTTCGACCGTTCTTGTTCGGATTGAAATTCGGATTTCAGATCGGATTACTTCGGATCAAATTTCGGATTCAGATCAATATTGTCAGGTACCATGACTTATGACATGCAACTCCAATAAATGCATTGTCGCGAACTATATGAATGAGAATGGATCTTTTTTAATGATATCAACGATGTTTAGACTCTTAACACATATGAGAATACACAGACCAAGCATTAGCGAAAACGTTCAGTCCATTCCTACTTATGGTCAACACATATATTGAATGGGTTTTAAACATACTTCCTCTGTCCCACTATAATTATACATTTTGACTTTATTTATACGATAAATATAAAGTTTGCTCTGTATTTTTCAAACAAGAACGATTGTTCGAACACAATAAATTCATTTAAGTCGTTTGCACCCTAAACCCGGAACTCTAATAATAATAATAATAATAATAAACAAAAAAATTTAAAAAAGGTTGTTCTCACTTTTCTGTGTTAATTTCGGGTTTGGGCTGCTAGATCATTTAGCAGATATTTGGATTGTATAACACAAGCTTAGTAGCCCAGTTTGATAGGGCTCTGGATTTGGATCTGAGGTCTTGAGATCGAAACCTGTCAAGGCTTTTTACTATCCATATTATTGTATTTGATATTCAAATTATTCAAATAAAAGTAATTTATAATAATTTAAAATTAAATATAAAAGAATTCATGAAAATAAAAAAATAAAAAAAATATTTTTTATTTTTTTTATAGATTTTTAAAAATTAAAATGAGTTTTTTTTAAAAAATCAATTTTAACAATTTAATAAATATTTTTGATAATTAAATATTATTAAGACGACATGGCGATCAAGGATCGCCAAGGTGACACTATGTTTTTGTAATGTTTTTTTTGGCGATTAGCTGTGGACCATCAGATCTAAGATCTTATGGTAGATTATGCATCGACTGTTGTCAGGCAAAGGCGAAGCCTGCCTGTCCCTAGAAGAGCCCTTGAAACTTGAAGTACTAACAACAAAAACTTATCTTTTGAGAAAGAATTTTGCCTTAATAAACTATAGCAATTTAAGTTGTATCCAAGACCAAATTACAGTGTGTCCCTACCCAAGCATGACTGCATGATCATCTTTGATTTTTTGTTGGTGAGTAGAAAATGTCCTACTCAATAAATCAAATAAAATGTCCTTCCTTGATGGTCATGCATGAATAACAGCCGGTGCCTACCATCCCTGTTATCTCGGAAAGTCAGCCTCCCCATTACCCACCAAATCCATTTTATTTTCTTTAATTAATCAATTTAAACCAACAAAATCTAAATGTTAAATCAATTTATGTAAACCAACCAATAATAAATTATTAATTATTAAATAAATAAATCCTCTGGTTATATACTAGAGAACATTTTGGGTCAAATCTTAATTCATTGCTGTTCTTGAAAGAAAACTTTAGACGACCCCACCTGAAAAGCCCTTGAAAAAGGTTACTACAAGTCTCCAAGTAAATTTTAATTGTTACCCCTCAGTAAATTTTGTCTTCTTCCGTTAACAAGTTTTTACTAGTCGTTAATGTCTGTGTTTAATTTAATGAGACAAAGAAACTTTACAGTTCATTTCCGCCGTTAGTGAGAGAGAGAGTGTGTCTCTTTCATCTTCTTCTTCTCTCTCACGCACAACTCACACACTACTTTCCCATTTCTCGTCAGCATATTCTCTCTGTTCCAATTCCTTTTCAATTTCAATTCTCCTTTATTTCAAAACCCATCGGAAACTGCTGAGGTTTTTTGGTTTAATTCAGCTGACTTGACCTTTTCGATCGATCTGTTTCCTTCCATCTCCAGGTCTGCTGGAGGATTATTGTTAACTCTATCATCATCATAATTATAATAATAATCCTCGACAGATACAAGGTGAATTTATCTTTTATTGCTCTGGATTTGTACACAATTTTTTATTTCTGCTGAATTGTACTGTATTGGATGGACTTATGTGCTGCTATCTGGGGTTTATCTGTCTGGGTTTTTTGACGTGAGGTTTAAGCTAGCTGCCATTTTTTTGGTTTGTGGTTAATTTGGCAATGTGGATTAGCATTGGGAGGTGTATTTCTTGAGATTTGAGGTTATGTCTCAGTGTCTGCATTGTCTTCTAGTAAATCGTGCTATTGGGATCATTGATTTTTGTGCTTTCTCTGTGTTTTCTTCATACATGAATCTTTGTGTTTCTTCCCATTTTTTATAGATGAAATTAAATAAAAGATTCAAGGTTAGTGGTCCTAGGAGATTGAGAAAGACATCCCGACCAATCAAGATTAATGGAAATGAATCCGTAGATTATGAGTTCATACATTTGTGTCCTTTCTGAATTCTGATTTAGCTTGAGTTACAACAGAGTGTTTCACTTCTCCAACCCAGTTTTTTACTCTCTATTGAGCATCTTGGGGGGTGGGGGCATATCTGCAGCTGGGAAATAAGGCCCAATAAACCAGGATGCAGATATGTGTTAAAAGTTTGTTTTTTGAGCAACAGTTCACATGAAAGCTAGAGCCTCAGTTCTGTTCAGTAGCTTTCCAGTCATCACTATGTTAGTGCCTTGCTAGGGGGGGGGGAAG
>JAYMSL010002841.1:0-13521 GCA_036897195.1 Plantago coronopus | reverse complement strand
GAAGGAAGTCTTAATTAAATCAGTACTCCAATCTATTCCTACCGATGTGATGAGTTGGTTCAAGCTACCTGAATACCTTCTTCATGAGATAGAATCTATGATATCTCAATTCTGGTGGGGGGATAAAGGGGAAAAAAAGATTCATTGGGTGGCATGGAATACGCTGTGTGACAGTAAAGACGAGGGTGGTATGGGATTCCGGGACTTGTCCTCCTTTAACCAAGCTATGCTTGGAAAACAGCTATGGAGAATTCTCCTCTATCCTAATAACCTCTTGAGTCGTGTTCTTAAAGCGAAATATTTTCCACATACCTCACTCCTTGATGCTGTATCCAAACCGGCCTCATCCTTTACATGGAAAAGTCTCTGTAGTGCACTAGCTTTGGTTAAAAGTGGCCTTAGGTGGAGGGTTGGGAACGGTGAGTCTATTCAAATTTGGGGGGACCCGAGGATAGTGCGTGATAACTCTTTCAAGCCAATAACACCAAACCTGTATGAACTAGGAGATGCTGCAGTATCGAATTTAATTGAGCCTGTTCTCCGGGTTTGGGATAGGAACTTGCTGGAGACTCTTTTCTGGGATGCTGATATTGAATTTATTACTAAGATGCCGATAGGGGCTGCTGATGTAGATGATAAACTAGTTTGGCATTATGAGGCTAAGGGATACTATTCAGTGAAATCCGCGTATTGGCAAGCTAGGAAACTAAAGAAGGCACGAAGGCCATCCAGTAGTAATACCTTGGGTCAATCCGGGGAATCTTGGAAGTTTCTTTGGTCCTTGTTTATACCCAGTAAGGTCAAAATCTTCATGTGGCGTGCACTGCGAAATTCTCTTCCTACTGTTGATAACTTAAGGAAAAAAGCTGTTGAAGTGGATTGTCTTTGCGCTACTTGTAAGGATGAATCTGAATGTTTGCTGCATACACTTAAGAACTGTGCGTATGCTCGTCTGTTTTGGGCCTTAACATCTTTTCGTAACAGCAGCATTAATATTGATGTGGTGACAGTGTGGGATTGGTTTGAATCTGTTCGACGTGACTGTACCAAACGAGAATGTGCTCTGTTTACTATCTGCTGCTGGTCGTTGTGGTATAATAGAAATCTTATTGTACATGGACAGGTTGCTTCAGATCCACAAGATGCATTTATCTTCTGCTGCCAGTACCTTAGTCGATTTGAGGAGGCGCAACAGCTTTACAGGATACAAAGCCAACCTAATCTACCAGCTACATGGCGTGCACCGGATATTGATGTGGTGAAAATCAACGTGGATGCTTCTATTGATGTTAATCACAGCAGGGCAGGGCTTGGTGTGGTGGCAAGAAACTCTCGAGGTGAGGTCATTGCGTGGTGGCGGAGACTGCTTACTACTACTCAACGACCGGAGATAGCTGAGATGCTTGCTGTCAGAACTGGCGTGGAAATGGCTATACAGTTTCAATGGCCAAAGGTTGTGGTGGAAGGAGATTGTGCTAATGTTATCACTGCTCTGCAAGCTGCGGAACCATGCCTATCAGCTATTGGCGTGTGGGTTGATGAGATTAAGAGCAAGTCAGATATGTTCACAAGCCTGAAATTTACATTTGTTCGCCGCACAGGCAACGAAATAGCACATTTGTTAGCTAGACATGTTACTCATGACTGCGAAGGGCTTTCTACTTTGCCTTTCCATTTTCCTGTGTAACCTGACAGTATTCTTCAGTTATGAAATGAACTTTTGATTCTCAAAAAAATAAACTATGGTAATTCAATATCACTTAGACGAATGGATCTCAAAATATTTTATATCAACAAGACAATAATGCATTCAGTTGATGTATCAAACTAAAATTTAATATGTACGTCGATAAACTATAGCAAATCAATATTTTTAGACTGCTGCAATTCAAAACATATCATATCAATGAGACATACTTATTATGTTGATTACTCGAACAATCATACCATTTAATAAGTACAACGATAAATTATGACAACTCAATATTTGTTAGACGATTAGAGCTCAAAACATATCATATTAACGCGAATGTGCATTTAGATGATCCGTACCAATTAATAATTAATAAGTACATCAATAAATGATATCAAGTTAATATCTTTATTTTTTAGACGATTGGAGCTTAAACTATATTATATGAACGAGACATATGCATTCAGTTGATAAAGGTGTCTAAATCGAGAAGAATAAGCTAGTAATAATCTAAATTGGGTCAAAATAGTCTATAATTAGGGATTTGGCTGACCAACCTTGCACCTTCTTCGCTGTACACCTATACATACAGCAATAATAACCTATATAAACATTTATATATGCTGTTTGCGTCATTATTTTCCTGCTCAGAAATCTGATGAATAGCTGACGAAATGCAATCGAACTAGACTTTCCCAAAAACCCTAGCTGGATTAGCAATCACCAACAAAGAATCAGGTATAATTCCATTTTTATCCGGCTTTCTGCTTTTTCGTTCTCCGTTTCTGGTTTTGCCAGCTTCTGATTCGGTCGTTCTTTGCTGTTAGGTTTGTGAGAAGCACAAGTCCGGAGAATTTTCTAACGAGGTATTGATTTTATCTGTGTTTCCGTAAATTTTGCTTTCTTTATGTGTTTTCGCCTGGGGTGTGATGATTCGGGCATGCCTTTTTTACATAGATTGGGGAAAGGAAAGGTGGAGAGATTTTGGTATGGAGTTGGTGATAATTTGGTTGATTGATTACAGCTAGATTTGTGTTCTATTTGGCCTGGAGAGTTTATATATGGCATGATTCTCGACTGGTTAAGCAATATTCGCAACGAGCACACGCATGGTTTTTACCTTTTAGTGAATTTTAATTAATTGGAACTTATAAAGTAAAGGAAATTGGGGGAATCGGGTGTAGAAATGAATGATGATTTGAAGCGAGCGACCATATAATTGGAACGATTTTTGTATAATTCAGTTACATAACAGATTGATGATTGTATGTAATGTTAATTGAGGTGAAATGACTGTACTGGGTTCTTACTCATGTCTAACTAGTCTTAGTTTGCTTGTGATGATTTGGAGTTGTTGTTTTCTCGATCTCTCTATTTCCATGTGAGAAAAATTCCTTTACCGAGGCTCTGGAAAGTGCAATCAACAGCAGATGTGTTCCACATAAGTGGCACATGAAGAAATTAGGATATTCGGGGTAGAATTTCACAAGGAGGGGATTATTGTGAATTCGGTCAGGAGCAATATAGACATGTCCAGATTACTTGGCAAAAATATTAGGATTCAATACATTAATAAGATTTGGGAAAGTAAATCTTAACATCAATAATTACTTATTATAGATATACAAAATGGCTTGGGCAGCCCTGTACACTGTAAAGTGGCACCAGCCAGGATACTATATTTAGCAGGAATCTACCAGACTTGGCTTATGATGAATGAATTAATGCTTTTAAAATTGACCGTGTAAGTATTTATCTAGGTAACATGCTGTCTGCCTAGCCTGATCATTGAATATAACTATCATTGTTATGTTACTCCAAGTTATGTGTGTGTTGGTTTCATTTATCCCTAAATGAGCCCAGTATGTTTATGGTTAATTAATATGCCTGTTGATGAATATATATATATACTGATGCCTTCGATTAATGTTGGTATGTTATAGCATAAGGCTCCTTTCAATTCAACTGAAAATCTCTGAACAGACCTGAACTGAACTGAACACAACTGAAATTAAGATGAATTGAACAGAGCCTAAGTATGTGAACTCTAAACAGGTAAGAGTCATGGAGGTATTACATTATTAATACAGCAACCCATCCATACCATTATTTTCTGTAACTGCCAGAAACCTTAGCGTTGCCAGCCACCACTTCCCTTTCCCATTGAAGCAATTTGACTTGCAAAGCAGATTGCCAAAAAAAAAAAAAAATCTGTTTTTATATTCATAGTATTTGCTAATTGCTACCCTGATTTTAAGACACGCATGCCTAAAATATTGCCACTTGATTAATCACTCTGCATAGATACTAGAATAGAAACTAAGAAAACAATGAACTTTTCTGTCTGGACTCTGGACTTGTTTCCATGAAGACCATCATACCAGGTCTCATTGCTTTTTTAAACTTTGTCACTAATCGGGCGTTTACTTTATCTCGAATCCTTTCTAATTCCATCAACACCGTTTTACTATTATTCCTGAAGAGTCTGGAGAAACTAATAATCCGACTGGAATTCAGTATACACTTTAATGAAGGACCAAGTTGCTAATAGAGCTCCCTTTGTATTTTCTCCAAAGGAGGACATCATTTCGCATTTCCTAGTTCTCATTTTGTAAGTGAGCATCCTAAATAGTTCATCTTGAACTCTCAATATTCTAGCTCAGTGTAATTCACCATCACATTTCTTCTTCTTTTTTTTTAGTTTTTTCATCTTTTTAAAGATTTTATGAAGATATGAATGGATAAGAATACTTGGTTTATAGATATATGAATGGATTCATCATCATCTGGCTAATTGCAGTTACATGGCCTCTACGGTTGCCTCTGGGCTTGCGCAATGCATTTGTAGTATGCAGAGGAATGATAATTGTCATGGTATCCTGTTGTTTTTCCTTAATAATGTGTCTTAATTAAGTTCTATAACTGTATTTGTACCTTGTTGCATCTTACTTTAAGGTGACATGTGTAAGCTGGATAACGAATTGCCTTGCTAATATTTCGAACTACAGTAACTTTAAACTGCTAAATTTTATAACTCATTCAGTTCAACTGAATACTCGTCTGACCAAAATTAACTTGCAGTGCATGCTATTGAGCGAGCTGGAAGCCTAATCTTTCAGACAAGAGTAATCACCCAAAATGGAACAGCAAGGAAATGGGCAGATGCCATATAATGTGGCAGCATATCAAGACCAATCTGGTAACACCAGCCAATCTCCACAAACTGTTGGTCTTTCTGCGGCTCCAGCTCAGATGGCACAGCATCAGCTGGCTTATCAGCACATACATCAGCAGCAACAACAGCAGTTGCAGCAACAACTTCAGGGTTTCTGGGCAAACCAGTTTGAAGAAATTAATCGGGTGACAGATTTCAAGAACCATAGCTTGCCACTTGCAAGGATCAAGAAGATAATGAAAGCAGATGAAGATGTTCGTATGATATCTGCTGAAGCTCCGGTTATTTTTGCCCGTGCTTGTGAAATGTTCATCCTTGAATTGACTCTCAGAGCATGGAATCACACAGAGGAAAACAAGAGGCGGACACTTCAGAAAAATGACATTGCAGCTGCCATTACTAGGACTGACATATTTGACTTCTTGGTTGATATTGTACCAAGGGAGGACTTGAAAGATGAGGTGCTTGCATCTATTCCTAGAGGACCGGTTCCTGTTGGAGCCCCTACTGAAGGGCTTCCGTACTATTACATGCCACCTCAGCCTGCTCCTCAGGTTGGAGCTCCAGGGATGTACGTTGGGAACCCTGTTGACCCCTCAGTTTATGGTCAACAGACTCGCCCTTATATGCAGCCGATGTGGCCTCCACAACAACCTCCACCTGAAGATTCTTAAGCGGGTTTCGCAAACCATGAAATCAGTGTTGGTGCTCTCTCCCTCTCTCTCCACATTTTTTCAGTTCAAGCATGCCGGTCTCTCTTTTCTTGGCTTGTTGAGTGTGTTTATTTTTGTCTGTTATTTGTAACTCAAGTGCTCTAACCTACATCTGTGCAAAATGCTACTGTACCTACGTTCTTTGAAAAGGTGCACGAAATTCCCGGCCTTTTCACTTTTGTGGGAACTCTTAAGCACACAACATTAATGCAAATATGCAATAAAGATGTCTTTCCATTTCTTGCAGATACGTTTCATACTTTCATTTTGACTGATCCTTCTTTAATATGGCATTTGCAGAATTTCCAACTGGACCAAATCTTTTTCTCTCTTTATTTTGGAGTTTGCTGGAGGAGCGTGAAGTCTGTAGTCGGGCACAAGCATTACCTCTCAAGTAGTGCCAGTGCGTATGGAGTAGTTTTCGTCAGTCTCTCGCAGTTTATGCGGCTGTTGTTGGAATCTTTTAGCATTTGTAATATATGAGTATCTCTATATCTATGTTAGACAAAGTGATGAAGCGATAACTTAATCAATGTTGTTGAGCTACTGTTAGAAGTGACTTGTATGTCTTATTAAGTTATTATGCAGAGAATGTTGGTTACTATCTGCCGTCTAGTAATTGATGTCATGGATTATGTTTGTAGTATCATGAGCGTTGCTCTTTTGTTGCAGCAGATAGAAATCTCAACATATTCACAATAATTTGATGGCATAAGCTTTATGGTAACGTTCCCGAGTTTTTTGTTGCAAATTATAAGTCAGAGTCTGTAATGTGTATGGTTTGTTGAAGCAAAGTTCGGATCGGATTCACCCTCTTAAAGATTGAATTCCATAGTAGAAAATTCAAATTCGAGTCAGATCAGATTCACCCTCTTAAAGGTTAAAGTTGATAGTAGAATTTTCAATTTCGGGTCGACATTAAGGTTCAAATTCACTCTCTCAAAGAGTTGTAGTGAGATAATTATGTGCTATACCAGCTCGGGTCAAAATTTGTAATGCATGTGATTCATTCAAGTAAAGTTCAAATTCATCCTCTTAATAGAGTTGTATTTCAAAATTATTATGCACCTTTATTTAAAATTCAAAGTGTAAAAATGTTAAAAATGTTTTTCATTGTCGTTTCAAAATTATTATGCACCTTTGCAGAAAAATCAAAGTGCGGAAATGTTAAAAATATTTTTCGTTGCATAAATTTCAAAGGGTAAAAATGTTAAAAATATGTTTCGTATTATGCATCTTTGTAGAAAATTCAAAATGTTAAAAAATTAATAATATTTTTCGTTGCATAAAATCCAAACTACAAAAATATTAAAAATATGTTCCGTATTGTACACCTTTGCATAAAATTTAAAGTGCAAAAGGAATTCAACCTCTCTGTTGCATAAAATTCAAAAAGTGCAAAAATGTCATTAAAAAATTCCAACCTCTTCGTTGTATAAAATTCAAAGTGTAAAAATGTTGCAAAAGAATCTCAACCACTCCGTTGCATAAAATTCTAAGTGCAAAAATGTTAAAATTCAAAGTGCAAAAATGTTATAAAAAAATTTCAACCTCTTCGTTGTATAAAATTCAAAGTGCAAAAATGTTGCAAAAGAATTTCAACCACTCCGTTGCATAAAATAAAATTCAAAGTGCAAAAATGTTGCAAAAGAATTTCAACCACTCCGTTGCATAAAATTCTAAGTGCAAAAATGTACCTGCATAAAATTCTAAGTGCAAAAATGTTAAAAATATTTTCCGTTGCCGGGAATCGAACCCGGGTCGCCTGGGTGAAAGCCAGATATCCTAACCGCTGGACGACAACGGATACTTGTTTATGTTTATTATATATTTAAGTTAACATAATATTACAGATGACAGTGTATTACTCAGTATAAACCCTGCTAGATTTCATTAGAATCCCAGTATGCATAGGTGAAAGATGGGAGGGACAGCGAAAATGAATGCCCTGAGGTCCGGCGTGGTGGTGATCGGAGCTGTGGCGTTCGGTTACCTCACTCTCAAAGTAGGCCTCAAGCCTTTCATTGAGGAAGCTCAATTAGAGCAACAGCGTCAGGAAGATCTTCTTCGCCAATCCGATTCCCAATCTAATTTAGATGACGATGATCAAAGCTTTCGATTCGGAACACCCCAATCGGAGTGGAAGGATGAATCATGAGCCTATATGGAGTGAGATGCATTCTACTTACTTCTGTTCATTTCAGTAACTCTGTGTCTTACTTAGCTATCTCATCGTTTTCGTTATTGCTACTTGATGTTTGTTAATTGTTAGTTTGTTACTTTGCGTTAAGATTGGGATTGGATTTGTGATGATTTGAACTTATTTCGGAAATGGAACTGATTTGTTAAGCTACTACATTTGATCTTTGCAATTGTACTTCACAAAATGGAGTAATCTGTGCATTAATGTTGACTGCTTTTACAGTCTATATAAAGAGGAGTTCTAGAGGACTGAGTTCGGGATAATGATAGAACATTTTTGCTTCCAAATGTTATTGAATGAGCCTTATGTTATTCAAGACCTTGGGCTACTGTTTTGAGTATCCGTGTGTGTTTGGGGGTGGGAGTATGCTTTACTGCTTGCTCGTTTAGGAATAAGGTGTTATTCTCCGAGTCAAAATGGATAAACGTGACTAGATTTTATCTGTTTGATATCTACTTTGGTATGTGAATGTGATGCTTGATCCCGAGTGCTTGTAATGAACACATAAGATGTGATCATGCGAAGAAATGATATTATTCGACCCATTCTGTTGAAGTCTTGATAATTGATTGTGGCCCTGGTCCAGGTTATATTTGTTGTTAAGAACCAAAAACATTTCCATATACCAATTCTCTAGTTACACCACAGCAAGTTGATTGAATGAAATTTAGTTAAGAATATTTATGTGGACTCCTCATAGTGATATTTCAGGGTAGATGCATATTTGTTCACTCAGAGGCTTGAGCTAAAAAAAATCCCACCGATGTTATCCATTTTAAATACTACCGTGTTGTATGTCCTAGTAGTATTAGATTGATTTATCAAGCAAATTGTATAAATGAATGTTTGTTCGTGTGACTTACACTATACAGATTCACAGAAGTTCATTAGAGTCTTGACACATTAGGCTAGAACTATTCATTTGGTCACCATAAAGATCCTGGTCATCAAGTAGTCAGGTAAATATAGACTGCTGGGTCCTGATGGTCAGAGCTTACAATTCTATTGGACCTGTCCGGCTGTCCAGTGCGTGGCAATATTAGAGATGCTAAGTTGCCAGAAGGGAGTGGGTGGGGAATCTTCGAACTTGTGTGAACTGTGAAGTTAATTAGGATCATCGACTTATAGATGCAAATTTATGTGCAGGCCAGAAGGCATATGTAGCCTTTTTTTTCCTTTCCCAATTTGAGTATTTGACTTGGATATCACCTGCTTCATTACTTGGCTATAAACTATAAGGGAAACTATACAGATCAAGTTCTTTTTTGTTTTTCTAGTTGAGGAGATGCATGTAGTGTAGTTGGATCATAAAATAGCACCACCACATAAGAAACTATCTCCTGAAAAAAAACAGCAGGGGTTATGGATTTTTTTTTCAGCTTTCTTGCAGTATTTTCTGGTCTTTGCCATGGCAACTTCTTGGATGAAGTTTGAAGTCAGAACTCTGATGGTGCACGTAAGTTTAAGAAACGATCTTCTTTTTAGAGACGAATAAACATTACAAATATAATTAATATACATTGATGTTTTAATTCAAAATATCAAATTTGTAAGGTGTATTTTTTGTAATTTATAAATAATAAAGTACATTTAATTAGAAATATTAGTGTTTTAATGAAAGTATGACTGATTTGCTTAAGAATATACGTATCTTTTTTAGTCACGGTGTGAAATATGCAAGATATTTTGAACACCATCATCTATCATATATGGATTATGGACTACATGGTGGTTTGTCATTCCCTGTTAACAAGGTTTGTCGAGTTTCAGAAAGAAGCAAGGTTGGAGAGGTTTAGGTGAAATAAGGTATCGGTTGTTCAGGTCTGGGTGATGGTTCAGGTTCAGGGCGTTGGTTCAGGTTCAGGGGAGTTGGTTCGGGTGATGGTTCAGGTTCGGGTGATGGTTCAGGTGTTGGTTCAGGTTCGGGTGATGGTACAGGGCGTTGGTTCAGGTCTGGTTGATTCAAGTTCAGGGCATTGGTTCAGGTGATTGTTTCAGGTTCAGGTTGTTGGTTCAGGTGATGGTTCAAGTGATGGTTCCGGGTGATGGTTCAGGTTCTGGTTCCGGGTAATGGTTCAGGGGTTTGGGTTGGTGTTGGCTCGAGTTGTGTGCGTTGGTTTAGGTGAACTCGATTTTAGTTATGGGTAGTGTTCTCGGTTTTCAGGCGTTGGTTTAGGTGAACTCGGTTTTTGGCTAGGTCTGGTTATGTGGTTCTCGCTGTAATTGTTTTTCGAGCATCTCTTATGGTCTTCTCTTATTAATATAAAAAAATATTTTGCCGTTTAAAAAAAAAATTCATCCCGCCAATATTTAACTAGTTTAAATTGTTGCATGTTATTTAAATTATTTTATTTGCTCGTATTTTTTTTAATTTTATTTGTTTGCATTCAATCTAAACTACACTATTAGTCTACTCATTTACCACTAGTGCAGTACTTCAATACAATCACAACTCAGCAATTAACTCTATTTGCAAGACTACTTTTAAAATATTTAGAAGTTGAGTGAGATGTATTGAAATGTACGAATCTTAAAAATACAACAGTAAGGAGGGTTGAAATTAACAAAACAAGTTGCCTTTTTCAAGTCATTTTTTTTACTTAGAATATAAATTAATTGTTTTTTTTTTGAATAGGAGAATATAAATTAAGGGCGAATTATATATAGTACCCCTGCTAGATTTTCCAATTACAAATTAGTTCTTACTGTTTAAACAATTACAAATAAACCCAAAACAATGATAAAAATGACAAAACAATTACAAATAAGAACTAATTTACAATTATTTTGAGTTTATTTGTAATTGTTCAAACAGCGGGGACTAATTTGTTAAGTGGACATCTAGCAGGGGTGGTATATGTAATTTATCCTTTAAATTAAGGGGGGTTCGTTCCCCAGTACAATATGAAACCTTCCAATTGATTAAGAGCACTGCAAAACGCGCCCACCATTTTTAGGTACGAATTGGGCCTAAATACCAGATAATTGGGCCTAACATACCAGAAAATGGGCCCAAAATACCACATGTTGGGCCAACCATCAGAAAAGGGGGCATAATTGCGTGTTTTCGGGCCCAACAATGTGGTATTTTGGCCCAAATTGTACTGGAGCATAAAGAAAAAAATATCAGAAATCTTAAACACTTGCATTTTCTCATCTAGTACTGCTATGTAATTAATCCAACTTATAATGACATAAGCAACACTATTTGACATACATTAATTCCCTAAAGGATCTTCAATCAATTTTGTAATCTTTGCAAACTATAGAATATAGGCTAAGTTTGTCTTGTTTTCTTTGCTTTCATGTGTGCAACTCAGGACTTATCGGTTCACAGATGAATGGGGGTATTAAACTAAACATATAGTATAATATGATATGACCCTGGTGAATATTCTCCCATAAATTCATGGGAAGAGTTTATAAACAAATGAGAGACATAAAAATACACAATAATTAATAGACATAAAAATACATGTAAATGTCGTTCGGTTATCATAGTTTTAACTTTTAATAGCTGAAAACTATCATCTTTGGCCATAGGTTCCAGAGGATTTGTGATAAATGGCTTACAAGTTTCATCATGTCGCACAAGGTGCTTAACTTGCGTGGTTTACAAGCTACTGCAGGAACTCGAAGTCGAGGTTATTCGATGTGCAGCCCGTTGGGTTACTAGTTGATCTCAACCTATACTATTATAAAAGAAAAGAGCTAGAGAGGGTAGCTGGCGGATTTTTTCCTTCCAAGAACTACTCATTTAAGTGTCTTTATTTTATTTATTTCATACAACATTGTTGAATTTCTTTCGAATAATGATTTATATAAACGTTTCAATGAAATAAGTATATAAGTAGTAAACTGTATATTTATAAATGTCGCGCACACCGACTACGTGTCCAATATGTAGTGTATTTAAAGAAAAGGGAGATCAAAGAAGATATGGATTGTAAAGTTTGCTTTGCCTTTTCCACAAATTTTATTACAACTATATTCAATCACAATCGTTACAAAAGTTAGTATCAAGATCACCTTCAAACTTTTTTCCAAAGAAAACAAGACAAACTATCAGGTACCCTATATCAAAATTGTACAATTTTTTTTTTAGTAAATATTAATATACACTTATAAACTTAGTTCCTAGATCACTTTAAACTTTTTTTTAATCAACAAAAATTTATAACAAACTATTAGTAAATATCAATATACACCTAAACATGTGATTTACAAGTTCAAACCTCAAACTTTTTACGTACAACTACTTTCATCTACTTCATCTATCACTAAATCACCTTAAATTTAAAACTTCTTTTCATGATATTTTACCTTTATATTTTACATTTATGTTTTGGGAAATTACACACTCCAATTGAGTGAGTACAATCGTGTAGAATAAATTACTGAAAAAATAAACTTTCCAAAATTAGTCTTAGACTTTTAGGTAATACTTAGATAGTGAATAACTAGTTGCACACTAGAAGCCGAGCAGAAAAGTTAGAAAAAAAAGGGGAAGAAAAAAGAACAGAGTGATGAGTCCCAGAGATTTGTAAGTTACTGTAAGGTGGTTGGTTCCACTTCCACATATATAGTTGAAGAGTTGTAGAGATTGGACATTGCAGAATAATTTTTGTCTGCCAAATTGTCCAACATGACTCTTAATTAATCTACTAATTTCTACTACAAACCAAACAAATGAACCTCAATATTGGAATCTTTGGCCCGCAATCAACGCTTTTGCTTTTGCTTACAATATTACTTAACTACCTGCAGACAACTACTTTCAATTAATCAACACCCTAACACACAAGATGATTATTACATGTTGGAAAATGGTATCACTCAGGAGAGTATCCGTCAAGTGGATGAATCGAAGAAGCAAACTTGAGTAAACGTAATGCTGCAGAATGACGGGATTGCCTCGAGGTCACTGAGATAATATTTGTCCTGTATTGGTGCTCACAGTCCAACAAATATATCCCCAAGACTAGACTGCATGTGAGTAAAGTAGGTAGCACTCCCGAACTATCCTCTTGAAACTGGTCTAGAACAATATGGAAGAAGAGAGTAGAAGAGAAGAAGAGATTGCAAAAGAATAAATCTTCCCAAAGAATGAACATCCTTTTATAGGGAGCAGGGGTTGCAAGGAACAATGGTCACAATGGTTAGGAATACAACCACTCATTCAAATAGAAGTCATTTCAACGAACGAACGAACGCGTTGTTTCGAATTTCTGTCAAAATTCGAATCCTTGCTACTGATTGAGCAAGACGGTAGCATGCTCAAGCATGCGGTCGCCTGCTACGATTCTCCAGGAATCGTAGCCTACTATATTAGTAGACGGCCGCCGCGGTCGTCCGCTCGGCTTCGTGAGACACCAGAGCCTACTGGATTAGTAGGCGGCCGCCTACGGTCGTCCGCTAGGGCTCATGCCCAAATACAGTATGCTCGAGAATACTCCCGTATCTTGGCTTTCCCCTTACATTTTCCTAGCGTATGGCTTTCCAAGCCTTGCCGTATTAATCTCTTCTCAATTTTAGTAAAGTGGGATTACTCCCATCACCAAAATACAAATTTGTTATTCTAAGTACCCAACCAACACATTTTGGTCTTACTTTCTCTTTCATCACAAAGGAGATTTTTGTAGACAATTCAAGTGTTTTTCTACCATCACGGTAGATATTACACAATCAATAAACATCACGTTTATAGTGTGTGGGCGCCCATTGGTTAAGCCACAAA
>JAYMSL010002840.1:0-13523 GCA_036897195.1 Plantago coronopus | reverse complement strand
CTCTCTCTATGTGTGTGTATATATATATATATATATATATATATATATATATATATATATATATATATTTCTCTAAGGTCTAGCTCCAGTCTTCTCATATATCTTATGAATGCTTTGGTATCTTTATGAACTTATAGTGAAGATAATGCTTATTTGACTAATTTCTTCTCAATGTATTGGTCATTTATGCTGCAGTGATATCTTAAGCGATTTCTTTAGACCAATAGCTACTGAGGTGGACAAATTGAAATCAATTAAGAAGCACAGAATCGGTAGGAGGTCCAAGCAAACAGAAAGATATGAGCAGAGAATGAAGGAGGAGCGACAGAGGAGAACCCGTGAAAGGCAGAAGGAATTTTTCAGTGAGGTAGAATTTCACAGGTAAGGTTTTGTATGTACTATTTTTTTTTTTTTGTAAATGTGTATTGTTAGTTATTTGATGTACCTGCATCTCAAAATTGTTTTTTTTATCTAACTTTCATGCTCATTTCAGAGAAAGACTGGAAGATGGTTTTAAAATAAAGAGAGAGCGCTGGAGGGGGTTCAATAAGTATGTAAGGGAATTCCATAAGAGGAAAGAACGATTTCATCGTGAGAAGATAGACAGAATTCAGCGTGAGAAGATTAATTTATTGAAAATTAATGACGTGGAAGGGTATTTGCGCATGGTCCAGGTGCAGTAGCTTTCTTTCATTTAGCAGATTTGATGAAGCATTCTGGATTTCTAAGATTTCACGATCTGCTTGTAGGATGCAAAGTCGGATCGCGTTAACAAGCTGCTAAAAGAGACCGAGAAGTATTTGCAAAAGTTGGGGTCCAAACTAAAGGAAGCCAAGTCAATAGCAAGACAATTTGATAGTGTTGTGGATGACAGTAATGGAAGTGGTGATACTGTAGATTATGAAATTGCCGATAATGATGAGAAAGATCAGGCCAAGGTATCCTTATTTTTGTTTTTAACAGAATCCTATGTTTAGTGGATTCAGGAGCAATTTGGGCGTTTTGTTAGATCTACTCTTCCTTTTTCGTCTAAACTTGGGTTTGATTTGCAGCATTACTTGGAAAGCAATGAGAAGTACTACTTGATGGCACATAGGTATCTAAATTCATTTTTTTTAAAAAAAAATTATTATTATTATATTTGTTGTTGTTGTTGTTGTTGTTCTTCTTCTTCTCATTGTCATTGTTGCTGCTGCTGCTGTTGTTATTATTATTATTATGAAATGTGATTCTGTATATGGTAATGATTGTCTCTGTGAGCTTCCAATATCTTTTACATCCGTTTCTATTTTCACAAAACCTATGAATCTCGACAACCGGTGCGTTAACACCCTTATTGAAACTTGATTATTATTGTTGCAGTGTAAAAGAGAACATTGCTGATCAGCCAAAATCGCTTCATGGTGGTAAATTGAGAGAGTAAGTAATATGTTCTTGTTGTTTGGTCTTCTTTTCTGAGGCTGGTTTCTGATTTTACCAGTAGTTGCTGGAACCTAGTAGTATTAAAAAAAATTGATTACGAGCTTAAGTAACAGCTTTAGCTAATTTCTTGTATTTCTGTTCCGTGCAGGTATCAAATGAATGGGCTTAGATGGCTTGTTTCACTTTACAATAACCATCTGAATGGTATACTAGCAGATGAAATGGGTTTAGGAAAAACTGTTCAGGCATGTACAAATCTACTGTTGTCCTATAGGAACATGTCATATCAAGTGAATTTTGGATCTGACAGAATCGCTCTTGCAGGTTATATCTCTGATTTGTTATCTAATGGAGACTAAGAATGATAGAGGGCCTTTCCTAGTAGTTGTTCCATCCTCAGTTCTACCTGGATGGGTATCGGAGATCAATTTCTGGGCACCAAGTATCCATAAAATTGTTTATTGCGGGCCCCCAGAGGAACGTAGAAAGCTCTTTAAGTAGGTCTTCGTATGATTAGTTGTGTTGCAATTACTTACTGTCATTGTTTCAATAAAAGTTTACTGTTTATGTCCCCGTCATTTCAGGGAACAAATTGTTCACCAGAAGTTCAATGTTCTTCTGACAACATATGAGTATTTGATGAATAAACATGATCGGCCAAAATTAAGCAAAGTACTTTGGCATCACATTATAATAGATGAAGGCCACCGCATTAAGAATGCTTCCTGCAAGTTAAATGCTGACTTAAAACATTATCGCAGTAACCACAGATTACTGTTGACGGGAACTCCTCTGCAGGTTCTGTTATGAGTTCTTCCATTCTTTTCGTAATATGCTATTCAAACTGATAAACTCAGCATGTCTCTGAGGTTGCTGTCATCTGTGTACACCTTTATAAATGTATGCTAAATATATTTTCCTTCTATTTTCTGACTTGTAGAACAATCTTGAGGAACTATGGGCACTGCTTAATTTCTTGTTGCCAAATATATTTAACTCGTCAGAAGATTTTTCCCAATGGTTCAACAAACCATTTGAAGGCAGCGGTGATAATTCACCAGATGAAGTAAGTTCAATGATGATGGGGACAAATTTACCTCTATATGGTTCATTAATATTGACAAGTTTCTAACTCCATCATACCAATATGGCAGGCCTTATTGTCTGAGGAGGAGAACCTTTTAATTATAAACCGTCTTCACCAAGTTTTGCGTCCATTTGTGCTTAGAAGATTGAAACACAAGGTACGTTAGTGCTCATGTCCACACAATTGTACGGAAATTTAGTATATTCTTACGTTAAAAAATGGCAATTATTACTGAGCAACCACGTACGTCAATGGTGCACTTTACTGGAACTGTGAACCTTAGGATGTTGGAAGCTAGGAATCTTAGAAAACCTGATAGCGGTTTAGCATGTAGCATTAAAAATCTCTCTCTCGAAGTAAACCTTTCTTGTCTCTCTTCGTGCTAATTGTATGAAAGGGGAGATTTGAACTAGTCCTCAACAAGTAATGATACTGTATGATGAAGAACCTTCTACTAAATATATCATTGCTGGATGGTTCTTTGTTTTAGGGTTATGCATATTGAAACAGGCTGTTATCTTTTGAGGTCATGACTTGTGTGTAACGGATGCATACAAAATATTAACCGTCATTGAAATATGTTGTGTATGATAATAAGTGTGCACAGTGATCCCATAATGTTTCTCTTATTTGTAACTTATTTTAAGGCATTAGCTTTCAGCCATGTCGTGAGGATCCTCTTAATACTTTTTATTATCCACCTAGTACTCAAAGAAAGAAATTCTTGTCACATAAGCTAATGAAATGCCTGCAGTTGTGGAAAGGTTATGATAGAACGCCTGTTGAATCTTTTTATATTGCTTATCCTAATCATCTTGGAACTTTAAATGATCTTGCAGGTGGAGAATGAACTGCCTGAAAAGATTGAAAGGCTCATTAGATGTGAGGCATCTGCATATCAGAAACTCTTGATGAAGAGGGTAGAAGACAATCTTGGTGCCATTGGATCTTCAAAGGTCCCCCCTATTATTGTTATCTATTACTTGCTGTTACTTTTTCCATTTTGTGCATCTTGTATGCTCCCGGTCATAGAAAATTGTTTCTTGCTCTGGTATACAAGCATCAGTTATTGCCCTCCGCTACATATGCTACTATTTAAGCTCCATGTTCTTTTTGCTAATTCATAACTATATATATTTAGAGAAAATTTTAAAATACACTCAAACCTTTTCGAGGTTTTGCAGTTTGCACTAAAACCTTTTATTTTTGGTAATCTACACTCGAACCTTTCGAACTTTTGACAATTTGCACAAAGGTTGAATAAACTTTAACAATTTTGGTAAATCGTATGATTATTCATTCAATTAGACATTTGCAATGTTCTTTCCCTTCTATAGTTTTCATATTAATGTCTTGTTCTTTGTTTATTCATTTGTTTTATTGTCATTGTCTTCATTATTGGTGATTAAATTGGTTCTGTTTGTGGGATTTGTTTAACTCCTGTATGGTTAAAGAGTAGTGCTGTTAACCGAGCCGAGCCGAGCCGAGCCGAGCCGAGTATTTTGATACTCGGCTCGAGCTCGAGCTCGGCTCGTTAACAAAAACGAGCTATAAATTGAGCTCGAGCTCGAGTATATTTTAACGAGCTCGAGCTTGGCTCGAGCTTGAAAATTAATGAGCCTTACCGAGCTTTTTTCGAGCTTTATCGAGCCTTAACGAGCTTTTTTCGAGCCTTAACGAGTTTTTTCAATATAATAAGGCTTACCGATCTTTATCGAGCCGAGCCGAGCTCGGCTCTTTAAACTAACGAGCATAATATCAGGCTCGAGCTCGGCTCGTTTACCTTATCGAGCGAGCCGAGCCCTCGATAAGGCTCGGCTCGCGTAACAGCACTATTAAAGAGTTTATTTGTGCTGAGCATTCCTCAATTTCGAGTTGAAAGGAAATTAGAAGTTGTCTATGTGATATTTGTTGTGTTTCCTAGCCTTGTCATCCTTGGTTACTAACTGGTACAAAAGGTTTTGGCGTCGATTGCCAAAAATTTGAAAGGTTCAAGTGTCGATTGCCGAAAAAAAAGGTTTAGTGTAAATTGCAAAAACCCCAAAAGGTTTGAGTGTATTTTAAAATTTCTCATATATTTATACATATATAGTCTTCAATATATTTAGATGTTTCGTTAGCTTGAATATTTACTTGTTTATTTTCTGATAGCTGAAGCACATGTGAGGAAAGTACATGTACTTTCAAAAAAAGCTAACGAAAGCACATGTGAGGAAAGTATCTACTTCTTCTGTACTCACCTTGAATATTTATCTTAACCAGGCGAGGTCTGTACATAACTCCGTGATGGAACTGCGAAACATATGTAACCATCCATATCTCAGTCAGCTTCATGTGGAGGAGGTCTGTCCCATTTTTAAGGATATGTTTTCCATTTCTTCTGCACCAATTTGGAAATCAAACATGGGGCAGAACTTTATGAACTACCATCACTGACTTTTCTCTCATGTTCATGTTAGGTCCACGACTATATTCCAAAGCATTTTTTACCTAACGTTGTGAGACTTTGTGGGAAGCTTGAGATGTTAGATCGATTGTTGCCCAAATTGAAGGCAACTGATCACCGGGTTAGTTTACTGTTGTTACATACTGTTTTTTGGTCCTTCTAATGACCAAATTGGTTCTTATAGATTCTGGAACTAGTACAGTTCAGTACTTCAAACAGACCCTGGTCTGGAGATTTTGTAATTGATAATACCCCCCCCCCCTACTGCTCTGTGATTGGTTTTACCTGCCGACTCCTGTTGGCTTACAGGAGTTTTTTTTTTCCGTCCTTCATTCTCTTGGTTATGTGTGTCTGTATGAGTTGAACGGCAAGGTTTAACGTCTTAAAAAGAACTCTCTTTAAGCCTCAACCAACTATAGGACCGTAGTCTATTCTTGTGTGAGTGCTCAACTGCTCGTGTCTGTGTAAGTGGTTTGAATGTTCTTCTCCTGAAATATAATCAGAAGTCTGTATTTATTAATTCATGCATAAAAAAGGATACACAAGCCACATATCAATAGTATAGGAGGGATGAACATATGAAAATTACTGACACTAGGGAAAAAGGAGAAGCTTGTGTTGTCGGGCATCTATTCCATCCCGCTGATTGCCAAAGTTGGGCTATTGCCTAAGAATTTATTTGTTCCTAACCAGCTTTGTATATAGGGGTGTGCCTGATCATACATTAAAAAATAAATAAAATCTATAGATGGGTAGATTTCCACCCAACCACCAATTGGGAGTGCATTTGAAATAGTGATCCGTTAATTAGTAGATCAGAAACCGGGGAAATGATAGTACATTAGTCAACCTTTATTATGATGCCTGGAGAAAAATCCTTTTATCATTCCTCGGGGCACGAAGCTTCCTTGAACCACTCATTGTTTCTTTCCCTACATAAAGTCACAAACAAACACCATACAAACTGGGAATAATGTTCCAGAGGAATTTTCTATCCTTGTCTCTGCATTTCCTTTGACTGGCTCCCGTTCTTTAAGGTTATTTTGTTATTCACAGTTGTGATGTATTGTCAGTCTTGCATGATAACATTGAAAATATTCTGTAGTTATCTAAAATTGTTCATTTATGCATTCAATATTATGCTTCACCTGATGTGCAAAATGTTCTTTTTTTCTTAACTAAGAAATTTTTGGCTGGCTGTTTGAAGGTTCTACTCTTCTCAACAATGACTAGACTACTTGATGTTATGGAGGACTACCTCTACTTGAAACAATACAAATATCTACGGTTAGATGGCCATACATCTGGTGGCGATCGAGGGGCCCTAATTGATCGATTTAATCAACCTGGTTCTCCATATTTTATATTCTTACTCAGGTAAATGGCATGTATCCTGGTGTTTTATTATGTTAGCATGCATTTGACCCTTTACGGCAGTGGAGATAAACTATTGAGATATTTGGTAGGGTGTTTCTTCTGAACCCTTATTGAAATTGCTAGAACTCTAGGTGGATACCTGGGTCTCAGAAGCTTCGTTAAAGTTAATGAAACTTGGAAATTGAAATGTCTGTAAATTGAATTATTGAGAAGGCACTTGAAGGCATGCTTCATTTTTTAAGACAACGAAGCGGAGCTCAGTTGGCAAGTCCGCTTCACCTCGAACCAATAGGTCGGGGGTTCGAGCTCAATTAATTAGTTAAAGTTAACGTGATGATAGTGACGGTAAGGTCACGTACCAGTCAGCAGCAACATGGAAATTATCTCTGAGTGCGTTTTGGGCTCTGAGAGTGCCTGAGTTCCTTTTAGTTGTATATAACCAGATACTAGATGGAATCTCTCCCCTATGGAAAAGTAAAAACACATAAATAATGGCAGATATGACTTTAAAGGACTGCATCTGTAAAGGTGAAAACATGTCAAAATGTTTGGGAATTAGAATGAGTTGGTTTTTAAAAAAAATCTTAGATTCAATAACAGCTAGGAATGATTGGACTGCTCTTAGAATGAGATGCACCACTCAAACATGGTCAATTGGTTTTAGAATTACTTTTGTGATTCAACTTAATCTTCTCACATGCTAATTGCATAATGTGTCTTTGGCCCTTAAAAAATTAACATAAGTTTGGAGAGGTTCTTTTGCTTGTTGTGATACTTCCAGCTCTTCAGTTTGCTGGATATAATCATATTCCCAGTTGTTCATGGAGTAGAGGAGAATTTATGCTTGAAAATAGCATCATTGAACTTAACAAGATATTGCACGAAAATGCCTTTCATGTCTTAGTGTGCACACTCTTATCATTACTAATGTACAAAGGAAGTAATGCTCTTTAAAGTGTCAGAAGTCAAAATCCTTCCGAAATACAATTAAATTTCACCCCGCAATTCAGAAGCAATACTGTACTGAAAATGATCTTCTTTTGAATCTCCCATGTGGAGGATCTATTAGTAATCTGTGTCCTTCTGAGGTTAATTGAGGTTTTTAAGATGAGGATCAAAATTTTAATGTGAAAAGTATGCTATGGCTTAATATTGTGATGTTCTAAATAATGATTATCTTATGTCTTTGAGATTCACGAGAATGGTAACTTATAGAAGCCAAATAATTGATGTAGGTAGCACATGTCAGTATAGATGTGAATTGGATCCCTTAGCTATAGTATAAGACAACTCAAAATATGTCCCAGAGTGGAATGTTTGACTACTATGCTTTCTGTATCAAGCTGATCCGTTGTATTGTGTCCCAGTATCCGAGCTGGAGGGGTTGGTGTGAATCTTCAAGCAGCTGACACTGTTATTATTTTTGACACCGATTGGAATCCTCAGGTAATATTTCAATGATGTTCTGTCTATTTATAAAGTTTTTTCTGAATGAAGACTGGTCTCATTCCTTGGTTCTTGATTCAGGTTGATCTGCAAGCACAGGCAAGAGCTCATCGGATTGGGCAAAAGAAAGATGTTCTTGTTCTGCGCTTTGAAACGGTGATAGTTTTTCTCCTGGATGCAAGTGATACTGTTTTCTCTGTTGCTCAAAAAAAGTTATAGGTTTCTAAAATAATACTCCCTCCATTGATCGTAAATAATTATTATTCAATTGTCAAGGCGGAAAAGTTGTTCTTATGATTGCGATAATGGGGTTTGGAATAAGAAAAGAATATTTCGTGTGACAATGATATATATACTTATAGCAGTAAAAAAATGGAGAACCAAAGTAATAACCTCCTTAATATTTGTGCAAAAACCTTAAAATTTGTTTATTAAAAGATGGAGGGAGTATGTTATACTTTTGTTTGATCTTTAGAATACTGTGACTTGCAACATCAACTTCTAAAACGATTGGATTCAAGTTTTGACTTTCTTCACCAGCAACCCTTTATCTCTTCTAAAAAATAAACTCCACTGTGAGCTCCTGTGACTTTGTTTTTAGTCCTTGAATCTCTCCAATAACTCTGGGGTGACCTTTCCGTTGTATGCATCATTACGTATTAAAGAAGTGGGGCACTTTAAAGCTCAATTCTGTCATTGTTTTGGGGTTATACATAGATATTTATTTTATGTAGGATGCATTTGTGTGGTTTTCTTTTGGCACACAACTTTAGTTTTCCAAAGATTTACCTGATTTCTGATTTTTCGTTGACATCTGTATTGTATTTATATTATGACTCTGGAACTAGGTGCAAACTGTGGAGGAACAAGTTAGAGCATCTGCTGAGCACAAACTCGGGGTGGCAAATCAGAGTATAACTGCTGGATTTTTTGACAATAATACAAGGTTTGCTTGATGCTAATGGAACCTAATGTCTATAGTACAGTAGTATAGTCTGCTGTATTGACTAACAATATATACGCTATGTTTTAGTGCTGAAGACCGAAGAGAATACTTGGAGTCTCTCCTTAGAGAATGCAAGAAGGAGGAGGTTGCACCTGTTTATGATGATGATTCCCTCAATGATATTATAGCACGCAGGTAGATTATTTCTTGGATTGACCCTTTGAGGATACTATTGCCATGATCTAATCTTTTAGCCGCTTAATTTTGAAGAGATCACTGGCTTCTTCGTAATCTTTGATGTAAATGTGGCATCTATTGGTCGGTTAAAGAAAAAAAAAATGAAAGAATTAAATTATATGTGACTAGAATAATAAATGTGTTTGCCACGTCTAAACTATGCGAAGACTACCAACTGATGATTGTTCATGTTATGTAACTTAAGGTGACTTGATTTCCCTTGGGGAATTTATTTATAGAAGTTTCCTCTGCTCAGGGTATGAGTAGGGAATCTGTAGATAAAGATAAAAAGACTCTTTGGTATCTTATTCCAGGTTTTGTGTGCTGGTGCATTTACTTGAAAGAAACAAGAAGTGTTTTGGGATTACTTTGCTGGTTCTTATGTTTTAGCTTGTAACTGGTTGCGTGATAGGCTAGGTCTAGACACCTGTTTGTCTGACTGCTCTAATATATTAAGCGTGCATTAATTTCTTCTTACATCTTTAAAAAGAAAGAAGAAAGACTCAGGAGTCAGGAGCTCTCTTGCTTTCCTCCTTAGAGTCAGATGGACGAGGCTTCATTAAGAAGTGCCTAATTTGTTATTCTTATGTATCAGTTATTTAAACATCTGATTGAATGCACCTGACTTATGAGGAACAAACATTATATGTTATTATGGCACTACTTGTTGAATCACTGCAACCCTGTTACATTAGAAGTGTATGCAGATTGATGTTAGTCCTTCAAATTTGGCTGTCACTATCACCAATCACTATTTTATGGAGTTGATGAAACAATTTGAGAACTTTTTGTCCTCTTGTTGGTATTCTTGAATTTGATTTCTAACTTGTCTAATTATTCCTTTCCGTTCCATTTTTTTGACAATATTCATTTGATTATTTATTTTTAAGAGTAAGATATTATTTGCAGATGCTAATATTTGAAGCAAGTCATATTAGAGGTGCATGCTCTGACAAAGTTGTAGCTTTATAAAATAGCTTTATGCCTCTAAGTGATCCGTCAATTCTTCAAATATATCTTTCTTTTCACTGAATTACTTTAAATCAAGCTCTAAACCTAATCTCTGATCACTTGCATCACTAATGTTAATATGCATTGACCTCTTCTGTGTTAGGTGACTAGTTTATTCTCTATGTTACTCTTTTCCAGATGCTAATTTTCCATTTGTATCTCAATATGGGGTATGCTGTCTTGGCGGATACTATAACAATTTTAACATCTTTGCAGTGAGCCTGAAATCGAGATTTTTGAGTCAATTGACAAACAGAGGCGAGCAGATGAAATGGTACCTGCCAAATTCTACACATATCATGTGTTTTGTGTATCAGTTACATGGTCTCGGAAATAGCTTATTTCTGCCCTTACAAATTTTTTTAATATCCTGCAGGTTGCTTGGCAAAATGTTGTCAGCTGTGAAGCGTCAGAAGTACCTGCTTTGCCTTCTCGACTCGTAACAGATGAAGACTTAAAATCATTTTGTGAAGTAATGAAGATCTCAGAAGAAACAAATTCTGGTGAAGTGTCTAATATTGGAATGAAAAGGAAGGGTGGCTCTGTTGGAGGGCTGGATACCCAACACTATGGGAGAGGGAAGCGTGCAAGGGAGGTGAGATTATTCACTGAACATTATTACCTCGTGGTCGCTTTCCACGCCATTCATATTTGCTGTTGTTTTAAGATTCCCTGTGATGAAGCATCACTCCTCAATCACTGTTTAGTTTGTGCTCATACATAAATATCTCCTGAGTTTAGGAGTACGTCTACATAACTGATATGTAGGAGATTGCAACTCATTTCTGACTGTAGTCATATGTTTAGTTTAATTAAAATCTTGGGAGATCAAACATAAGTATCCGTAAATCTGAAATCGTATGATAAGTATTTGCCTTGGTAACATATCTCCTGTATTTTGATATTATTATTCAAGCCTGCAAGTATGTTGGTTTAAGTTAACTCTAACCTCATCAGATGGGATGTATAGGTTTAAATTTCTAGTCTGCAATGTTTCTTGTTATGCCAGTGCCAGCAGTATGGTAACAGTATGAAGCTCATCTTTCTTTTTGTTGTGTATGATGCCTTTTCAGGTCCGCTCTTACGAAGAGCAATGGACAGAAGAAGAATTTGATAGAATGTGTCAAGATGGCTCCGGCTCTCCAGAACCTTCTATCTTGAAGGAAGAGATTATCGAAAAGACATTACCGGTGAATGAGAATAACTCTGGGGTAGCTTTGGGTGAAATGCAGACACCAGCAGTACCTTTACCGCCCCAGCATCCAGCTGTGGAACCTATGGCCCTTCAAAATCAGCAGGCTACTCCACCAACTAGACGGGGACGTGGAAGGCCAAAACGAGGTGTCCAAGTTTCTTCTCCTGTGCCTTCGGGAGCTGTAAATGATGAGAATGTCTCAAAAGTTGAAACCACTCCCGTGACACCCGTCTCTGAGTCTTCGGTACCTGGTTCTGATCCTATTGTACCTGCTTCTTCCCCCACACCTGCTTCTGATTCTTCTGCAGTTCTTACTCCCATTATAAGTACATCTGTTAGCACGCAACAAATAGAACATCCTGTTGTTCAGAGCTCTGTGCCATCTCTCACTCCTTTAATACCTGCTTCTGTGGTCGCTCCTCCACCTCCTTCAATTGGTCGTGGTAGAGGTAGAGGCAGAGGACGAGGTCGAAAGTCACTAACAGGGGAAGAAGCTCCTACTCCTAGGCGTAGAGGTAAAAGACAGACTACGGTTTTGCAAGCTGTTCCTGTACCATCCTCTGTACCAGGGAATGAATCAGCACCGACAATCGGAACGCATGGTGGAATTGTCCCTGGTCAAATTACAGCCTCCAGCAGTTGTTCTGTTTCTGTCTCTGCCACTACAAGTGAAGTTTTAGGCAAACCAAGTGCTGCTTCACCAGCTGTTGTGCCATTACCTTCTAGTGCAAGCAGTATAGTTCTTGGATCACAAGAAGTGCCGGTTTCCGTCTCTACAATTGCTCCACTTCCTGCAAAACCCGATTCTGTGACATCAACTTCAGTTCCAAGCAATGTAGTTCTTGGGTCACAACACACATCTGTATCTGCCGCTTCAGTATCCCCAGCTGCTGCTTTAGCTGATTCAGTTACATCACCTTCTGGTCTGGGCAATGTTGTTCTTGGGTCTAAACAAATACCTATTTCCACCTCATCAGTGGCTCCAGCTCCTGCTTTAGTTGATACTTTGGCATCACATCCTGGTCCAAGCAATCTACACACCGAGCCTACACAAGCACCTGTATCTACCTCTTCAGTGACTCCAACCCCTGCTTTACCTGATACTGGGGCATCACCTTCTGCTCAGACTAGTGTAGCTCTCAGGTCAAAGCACGTATCAGTAGTGAGCCCTACTGTGGGTCCAACTTCTGCTGTCGCTCATTCAGTGGCAAGTGGTAGTCAGCAAGGACCTGGCATTGTGTCTGCTTCAAATCTTTCTACTTCTATCGTTTCTGATATTCCTGCTTCAGAGTATATCCCGTCCTTGTCTGTAGCAAGAGGTAGGGGACGGGGGCGAGGGCGAGGACGTGGGCGTGGGCGCAATGTTGAAAGTGGCGAGCAGACGCCCCAACGGAGGCGCAGGAGGCAGGATCCTGTACAATCTAGTGTTCCCGGCTCGTTACCTGATCAGGACAGTGCATCGACAGACCCCCCACAGAAAAAGACTCGAGCTTCAAGTGCGCGGAAGAAGAAAGATGTAGAACTGAATGATGCGAATCTGAATACTTCTCAAGAAGTTGGAGATCGTTCCGCGGAACAAGTTCCTAAGGGTAAGCTTAATGGTAATATAGTTGAACAAAGATTCATAATTGATGCAGGTGTCATCCTTGTTATTTTTTATTTTCTTTTGTGTTGTTTTGATCATTTATGCGTCTGAGAAGTTGAAATTCCTAGTGTGTAGTTCGTAATGTAGAGAAATTATTGAACGGAAAGGTTAACTTGTGGCAGTATAGTGAATTAGTTTGATGCAGTTGGTATCATTTCTATTTTTTTTTTATCTAGCTCAATAAGCCTTGTGAATGGCATGAGTGATTCCGCAAACTTTAATCTCAAGACTAAGAGAAGAGTGTGGTGTGGCATAATGCTATAAACTTTCTGCTTAAGTGACGAATTATTGTTGATCAGAATTAGATTCCATTAGGACACCACTAAAGAGAGAAGAGTGCGTTGTTTTTTATTGACTCATGGTGTTTATGTCTGACCTCTGTGATGACTTGTTCGAATTATTTTTGTTATCAACAATGGATCTGATTTGTGCTCATAGAGCATAAGAGAAAGATAAATAAGAATTGTGTTATGTTTATCCATGATTAAGTTGTCTCTATGCTTTTTTTGAAGTAATTGGTATGTGCTAATATGGAATCAATTGCCTGCAGTTGCAGCAACTGCTACGGATAAGGCTGAGAATCCTCTTCGGGAACAATGTCCTGAAGTTGAAGAAAGTAAGGATCATGCCAATAAAGTCATTGCATCAAGATCAGAGTCATGTGATAACAAAGTATCTGTTGCGGAGGACGTTGCTGCAGACAGTTTGCTT
>JAYMSL010002839.1:0-13523 GCA_036897195.1 Plantago coronopus | reverse complement strand
ATAAAAACATAAAATGAGAAAGTTATGAAAAAAAAAAATTAAAAATAATGTCATTTTATGAAATACCAGCTAACTTATCAGCTAATTCACTAAACAGTTACATTAAAATCACGTAGCTTATCAGCTAGCTTATCAGTTACGTAATCAGGTAGCTTATCAGCTACCAACAAGCTACCAGGTAGCTTATCAGTTACCAGCTAGCTTATCAGCTAGTTTTGTTAAACAGAGCCTAATTATGTTGATCTCATCTATAGCTCAAATCAAATGGTTAGAGTTCCAGCTTGTAGGTGCGAGCTCCTGAGTTGAGTTCGATCCCTCGTGTCAACAATTAACTTAAATTTTTATACATATAAGATAGTTGTGGTGTGTGAAGGAGATATAAGTTGATGTAGGCTGCTGCATCATGTCATGATGGTCATCTGTGGTGGCTGGACTGGACTGGACTGGAGGAGGACTAGACTAATGGCTAATGGCTAATGGTGAGTGGGATGGGCATCCTCTTCCATCATCATATCATATCATATCATAGGGTAAAAGTAAAAGTAAAAGAAGAATATTGGCGGAACTATTAATATTATTAGGATTTCATTTAAAATGTGTTTTTCTTCTCTTCTGTTGTACTTGTACACCACGATACCATGGCATACATTTATTCCAAAATTCGAAAAGGAATGAGACAGATTCAGTATGTTACGTGGTCATTTAACTTTTATATATTCCTGTCACAACTTATTTAATTTTGACAACTCACTTTTATGATCTCAAGTTTAAGTTGGAAAAAATATTAACTGAATAAGGTTAGGGTGTAGTAATATAGGGCATTTCATGGCAAGCTTATCGAACCATCTTTCATATACAAAAACAATTAGAAGAGACTACTCATAATAAGGAATGTAAGAAACTTTTTTGACCAAATCGAAATATCTTAAGTATAATTTATGCTTAGGCAACCCTGTGAGTAATTATTTACTTGAGCCAAATTTTTAGAAAATATGAGAAAATATTGATTTTAGTTACTTCTTCAGTGTTTCAAACTTATTTTTTGTGTTTTATACCGCTTTGTCATGTATATAGGGAAAAGTTGTATTTCATACGACTTCCTTAATTTGTCAGACGAAACTAACATTACGTGTTTAGTTACAAACACTACTAAACTGTTTGGTATGACTTTAGTGCTCGGTTAAGAATCCTTAACCTAGCAAATATCATTTTGACAAACATTAACTCAGTTATACTGACTTTTCCCCTAACTCACCAAAACTCAATTAATCAAACTATCTCTCTACAGCTCTACCTATATATACTTATATCTCTCCACTTTACGCCACAATCTTTAACTCCAAAAATATCTTTAATACCAATCACATTATTTCACATATTACATTATCATACATTATTATACACCCTTATAAAAACATTCTTATTACAGCTTCAAATTCATTAACTCAATCTCAAACATTAACTCTATTAACCCAACTCAACTCCGATTTTAGTATTCCGCTATTATCCGTTTCTTTAACTCGAGCTCCTTAACTCTATACCAAACGCACCCAGCTTTTACGCAAATTACCAAGTCCAAGTAACAGTTTTAAAACGCAAGCCCAAATTCAAACAATGCAATTTAAAGAAGTTTTTTATATCCAGGTATTCAATTCTGCAAGCATCATCATCTACTTATGAATATAAATGTTTCACTGTCAAGTGTCAGATTTGCAAGTGCAGAAATGAGTTCAAAAATTTATGAAGCAAGCAAGATTTAAAGATGGATAAACAAAGAGTGAGTAAAATTTTGAATGAAAATGGGACAAGAAAGTTAATGCGAGGGTCCCAAAAAAATGACATCCTAACAAAGTTGTTTACAAGATTGGGTTTCCCTGAGCCTTTGGTAGTGCCTTTGGTAGGGACGACCCAGGTTTACTGGGGCTGCCTGGCCTCACAAGTCACAACAAACATCGAACCAAACTGATTCAGACTCATACTATCACACAATTCAATTTAATCTCAACTGGTCCTTCCTTCATCTTCTGTTTCTCATTCATGAATTGACAACACCTTCGCAACAAGTTTCGAGAACTTGTTCAACCAGTGACCACAACTTCTGTTTGAATTACATAAAATTCAAACTTTTTCGGTTACGACTGCAAAATCTCTGTACGCTGCGAAAATAATGAGTAAACCTTATGGGAGACGGTTTTATTGCAATCTAGTACGAGATAAAAAGACTACTGATGGCAACCTCAGACAATAACCAGTTGTCCACTCCACCCAGAAAATAAGTGGACCAGAAAAATGTTGATAGAATAGAACTGATTCTTATCTTACTGAGTAGTGATAGTATTGAGTCATATCACCAGAAAAGGAAAGGATTAGAGAGATCAATTTGACCCGGAAAAAGTTATACTAGTTCCATTGCACTGGTGCTCTCTTTGTTAATCTGTGGCTCTCTTAACTTCATCGACACTTTGCTTATATTCCCATTTGCTTCAGAAAAGCATCAAGCAGCTTCAATGATATTGATGAACGAAAACGCTGCATGAAACTCCTAGCTACCTTTTTAGCAGGTTTCTCCGAGCGCTACTGTTCCTCTATTGAAAGTTTAATCCACGGTGGACTAGTCGCTCCCTCAAATGGCCGAATAACCCTTCGTATTTGTCTTATCCCTCATTGCTGCAACTTCTACTCTTTCTTGCATGACCTGCTATTAGTAACAAATTAACTCTTCACTTCATCATGGCATCATTTGTCAATTCCCTAATTCTGCTGAAGATCTATGAAGCCAATCATTCCGGCACGAGCTACTAACTTTTGGATCCTTGGACATTGTAACTAGAAGGTGAAGACAGAAAGAGGACCAGAGATGAAAACAGTTCAGTAGGGGAACCTGTTTTCTTCATCTTTGTTCTGAAGCAATGACAGTTGATTCCTTGGACGCATTTGTTGTTGTACTGAGCACAGGAAGCATGGTCACTGGTCAGGTAGGACCCGAAGAAAAGTAAGGATGTCTCAGCGCATCATCAACACTAAGTCGGTCCTCCTGATTCAAAAGTGGCCACAAAATGATGATATACAGATGATGCACAAACTATCTCATATTCACAGTTGCTACACATTGAAACAAAAGTGCATGCAGATCCCACAGTGTAGAACATTTAATGCATAAACATCCTAGCTCTTAAACGAAGGTAGAAACTAACTAGGAAATAGATGTCATTCAGAATAGTAACTCACCGGATCCCACTGCAGCAAATCACGCACTAAACGCAACGCCTGTATGTCTGGAAACCTGACAAACATTTTAAGGGTGAAGTTTAATGTTCAGGAAGTCAAACGGGTAAAGCAGTAGAGATATAGGAGCTATAACTAACCCTAATTTAAGTAGATCTCTACTCTTTACTTGACGAGAAAAATATTCTTCGGAGCACTTCCACGGAACTGGTGAACAGGAACCCTGTAACAAAACACCAGCTGGTGTTAATTAAAACAATGCACATGCAGAATAAGCTTAAATTCATAGCATGATTCCTAATATTATGTTCACTAATCATACTATAAGAAAAGTGATCTGGGCAAGGATTACATACACATTTGCAAAGTGGTTCATGAAGCTAGGATCAGGAGTGATGAGAGTAATCCGTGAAGTATTACATCGGGCAAGATTAGAATATTATCGAGGCAGAGGTGAAGTTTCATTATTGCTATTGATACAGAGGATGGAGGCACCATGAAAATAATACTGGCATAGTCCACTTACAGAAATGGGTTAAAAAATTGTAGTTCATCATCACTGAATTCAAATTAGGTTTATAGCTTGCTTGGGGTACATTTTCCATTGTACTATGACAATTTCAGCCATTTTATATTATTCCAGTGTATCATCATCCATCCATAATTCAAATTCAATTTTCAATTAATAGCATGGATATGTACTGAGAATAAAGGCCATCTAAGATAACTTCCAGACGTGCATGTGAATTGACAACAACATCAAAAAGAAGCAAAAAGGGAGCATACCTGACCCTTTGTACCCCAATTTCGACGTAATTTTGAGGAAGCCCCAGGCATTAAGATGCACAATTCCATCAAAGCTCTGAGTCTGACACCAAATAAAACATGTAAATTTTGTCAGGGGAGGTCCCGTTAACCAGCTATAGAGAAGGGTACATGATCAACTGAAGTTGAAATTTGAAAAGTCTGCGTGTAACTAGGTTGCTTGATGCAACAAACTTCATATGAATAAGATTTTAGTTGTGGCATGCAATACGCCCCTAGACATAATTCAAAAACAAATCATTAAGTCAATACTGTTCATATCCAACATCTTTCAAAGGAGGCAGAACAACCAACAGTTATATAATACCAAGTCTCTTCTTTCCTACCTGAAGCAAAGTCACTGGACGACAAAATCATAGCAAGAATCACTATAGTGTATATGTTATAGCTATGCATACTACAAGTTCACACTAAAGCACTGAGAATATAATGGTGTTACAAGTTACATGTATATGGTCCCCAATATGTTTGCCATGAGCATTCAGTAAGTTACAAATGATCAGAGATATTTTCATAGACACTATCGGAATGTATACATCACTGTAAAAGAAAAACAAGATGATGCTGAGGACAAAAATGTTCTGGACTTACTTATAAGCAAGCTGCTTCAGGCTATCATTCCAACCTTTTAGATGCTGATCTAAAAGAGCTTGAGTAATAGAGTTAATTTGAAACACATTTGGTGATCCTAAAATCAGCTCCAACATTACAACGCCAACACTCCACATATCATACCTATACAAGAACGATTTCCAATATGAAAATTTGAACTATATATGGAGATTATACCTGAATAAAAGCTCCAATAATTCCATCATCTTATACAGTTATTTCTTCAAAATCAACTTGGCAATAAGCTTTTATAGTTAAGTTTCTATCAGCAGCTATAGCGGACTATCACTAGTGTCTGAGAATGGCAAGCACATCTACTTCTCACCAAGTACGAACATTCTCATCAGATTCTGGAAGGCTCCGGTTTCCTTATAATTTCATGTTATTATTATTATGAAATTGGACAAGACTCTAAATTGTGATGAAAGACCACCAGGCAAGTAGTCGCCAAAAACAAAAAACTTCTACAAAAAATAATTCAGTAAAGAGAACCAACATACTTTGCCGTGACACTTGATGGTCCCCGATACCAGCTCCCATTTAGAAATGCTTCTGGCGGAGCATAATCAGAAGTTTGTTCGGCACTATAAAACAAAAAGGTAGAATACTAATGAATATTGCAGCAAGACCTAAGTGATTGCATCTCCAATGCAGTTTTCTGTCGCTACAATATTCATATTAGAGCAATAAAACTTATTAAGGCATTTCAGGAAAATGAGATAGAAGATCGATCAACACAAACATACTCTTTTGATTATATGCTTTATTCCAGCAGAAACATATAATACCTGGAAGGACCAACAGACCCGTATAAATGCTTCATGGTGAAATCATTAACTGCACTGCCGAAGTCAATAATGCGCCTGTCATTTGATAGGATAAAGGTATCAGTGCTTAGCAGATATTCTTGCCCAGCATTGTATGAGTTGAACACCAGCAAAGAGATGAATAAAACTATCTTACATTCTTACTTGTAAAAAAACAAAAACAAAATAAATAGAACCAAAAAAGGTTAAAATATAAATTATTCAGTAGTCAGATACTGAAATTCTAAAGGCAAACTACTCGGTAGAAAAACTTAGCCTTACTTTACTCAAAGGTATTAAACATAACAAATAAGCAGCAGCAATAACATTGTAGCGTACAATGGAATGAACAAGCTTTCTCCTTATTTTGAATGATTTACAGTTTTGCACCAATGCAATTGACTCGTTCAGGCCTAACAGAGTGGGTCAGAGTCCAGACACCTTCTTAATGCAGACAGTACTGCCTACTGTACCGATTCTCATACATAGGATTTAATTTTACAAGCTAGACATGTAATCTGTCCCTACTCTTCTAGAAACTCGACTTATTTACATTTGTATGAATCAAACTTTGAACCACAATTTGTCCAACTAATATTTGAAAATCATAAATAAACACTCCATCAAATGTACACCAATCCAACAAAGTGGGAAACAAAAGTAAGGAAAAGAAGGAAATAAACTCGGGGAGGGATAAGCAAACAAAACAAAGAAAGAAACTTCAAAATTAGCGGCAAAAGAAAACCAAAACAAAAAGAGCACCAAAACAAAACAAAATAAAATAAAATAAAAAATCTGAACATGGATAATCCCATGCATTCTAGATTCTCCAACCAGCCTCACTGAAAACTGGAGCTATGCCATAACTGTTTATAAAGACCAGGAAATAAAACACGATGATAGTGGCACTCGCATAAAAATAAGCATACTGCATACATTTTAGTTGTGAAGTTCTTATCACCGCTAGGACTTCCACTCAAGCAGCTTCCTGAATCTGGATCCTCGAAGCAAACAACCATATTCTCTGAAATGTAAAATAGGTATCATACTTAATTACCATTTAGCAGCAATAAATATAAAATTCAATGCAAAAAGTAGGTGTTTTTCCTTACCAGGTTTGATATCCCTGTGGGTAATATTTCGGTCATGGCAGGATTTAAGCGCCATCAGCTACATGATATGTTGAAAAAGTTCAATAAGAGGTTGTTTGACGAATGCTTAGGCAGGCATTAAACTTGCGTTTGTCAAATTATAGAAGGGGTCTGGTGTGGAGGGGTTAAACGAATAAACACTGCCTAACTGATAGACGGGTGACAAGAGTACTCAACAATGTACATTTCTTCATATGTAGGTACTTGTAACTGAAGGCAGTTTTGAGATGTCAAGTTTCATACCAGCTGCTTCATTATATTGCGAAGTTCCACTTGGCCTGCTTCTGTTGTTTTCAACCAATGCCACCATTTTGATGGATGCAATATCTGAATGCGCTTTCCATGCTCATTTCCACTGTCTTCATTGTCATTTGCCACTTCTTCAGCCGTATAAATAAGTTTTGACAAGGAAACACCTTCATGGCGGAATACAAGCCATATCTCATTGGATCTTGACTCAAATGACTCAACATATCTTGCAATATGATTCAATCCTTCTTCTAAGAAAGCTCCATGTTGTCTTCTTTTTGTAAAGATCTTATCTCCAGGATTCAAGGGTTCATTAAATTCTTTTTCAACTGACACATTGAAGTCCTTTGCTTTGGATTGAGATAATCCCCAGAATAAATCTGGTGTTTGAGAATAAAGTGAACCTCTTAAACAGTTGGAGGCATTTAAAAAAATTTCCCCAAAATATTTTTCCCGTAGCCCACTCAAGTAAGCACCGATTCCTCTTTCTACCTGTTTACAGAAGACAACTTTGATCAACATTTGACCATTATAAGTTATGAGTACTAATTACAAACCAGGAATTTCCATTCCCGAGAAAGCATAACGTTAGTATTATGATCCTTTATAGATAATAGCAAAGTCTACTCATGATTTACCCATCATGGATAGTAGAGTGCTGCCTGGCCCTACAAACATGCTGCAAAGAAAACCATAAGTATTACTTTGAATCATTACCATTATTCGCTTCAGAATATACATATTCTCATTAGAGCCAGCAGCATCACAACCGTCACCAAATAAATTCCTATGTATATTATCATCATACGCCCCGAGATGCTCATTCCTGAAGAAGATATTTCTGCCTCCATGCTCCTTTTTGGGATCATTCTGAACTATAGAACAATTCCAGTTGAAAGCAAGCCAAACTTCTCCATATGCTCCTCGGCCAAATTTCTTCTTCAGTGTGTATCTAACATAATGATATTTAGATACAAAGAGCATATCATAATCAGAATCAGTGCAGAATAGCTAAGGGCTGACAGAACACTTGACTGGAAAGGACAACCTATAAAACTAGTGTATCAAAGAAAAATTCATGCAATAATCAGTATTCTCCGGACTCTCCAATAATCATAATCAGTATTCAATAATCATGCAATTATCATTTTAAGCAAGGGGCTGTCCATTAGATACAATTGCTGGTTGCTAGATATTTCAGTAAGCAGATGCCAGTATTCATGCCATTTTATACTCTGAACTTTTATGAATTTCAACTGATTATAAAAGGTTAAAGCATAATTCTTGAAGATCCGGATTATCACATGAGCAAAGGCCTACACCAGCAACAGTGACCAATCACACACATAAACTTTAAGGAAAGAAACAATTTTTAGGATACCGAAGCACCTTGTATATGGTGTCTCATGCTCACTTCGGCCAGCACTATGGAACGGAATTGACTGCAGTAAGCCAAGGAATCTCACAAATCCATCAGAGCTCATGCACTGTTCTTTATCACCATCAATAAACATGCCAAGGTGCATACATATATGTTGATCGTTATAGAGATCTAGAGGTCCACCTGAATTATCAGTAAAACAAAGAATCTAAATATCAATAGCTTATACAAGGATTCAATATAGGCATGTGTCAACAAACTTCCTGCGGAATTCGCAGAACCCAGCACCCACTAAAGCAGAGAACATTAATTTGGGGCACGGGCCATATTTGAATTTCATGAGGATAAATGTTCAATTTAACCCACCTGTCAAAGCATAAGCCAGATCAGACACAGTATTATCCTCATCTTTATGTATCCAAAATGTGTAATCATCATTCACGTCAAGGTTCTCAGACAAATAAAAGCATCCCAAGCTGTTGTGCTTTCCCTCAACCTGCACCAAGATATTGTCCCGCAACATTATGGACAAGACTAACAACCTCACGATTTGCATTTGAACAGTATGAGTAAGGTACACGAAATAATCCTTGTAATAAAATAAATCTTCGATTACGTAAATCATTCTCAGGTAGTTGTGCATAAGCATGACGCTGATCAGGTGTGCAACATTGTTCAGTATCATCAAAGATAACTACTACTAGCTACAGAAGAATCCAAGGCTTGTCTAGCCCAGATAATGCAAATACGGAAATAACTATGCTTCAGTATGTTTCTGGAAGTTACATACTTACACTACAGTTAAAAATAAAAAGTGATATCATCAAGCTTTTGAGAATTATAGCAATCATAATTCATACATCAGCTATCTTAAGACACCTTGCAAATTTTGATGGAAAACTGTAAAACGGACAATAAGATACCATATAGAACATGATTCCAGTGGTACTCTGATGCCCTACTGAGAAAATTGGGTTGGTTGTGTTACCAACATACCATTAGTTTTCCAAAGAAAATCAGACAACTTCTTTTTCAACTTGACGGGAGTTATAAGGGTGTTGGAGTAGCGAAGGAGAGGTCGGTGGTTCGAACCGCGGTGGATCCATTAGGTGGTTTAGACATGGAGTTATAAGGTCGGTATAGGCGTATGTGGAATTGTAAGGTGGTATAGGAGTTGTGTAGGAGTAGAGTAGTTGCTAGAGTTGTTAGATTTGCCGTTCAAAAAACATAAATAAATTTAACTTGACTAGCTTGTAGAAACTAGAAAGTTTTCGCTCAACAACAATAAGCCAATGCATACAATCGAAATGAATACTAATCTAAGGAACAAAAATGATACAGAAACATTGAGTTCCACTTCCCCAGTCTTACCAGTAATCTATCAAACATGGGAGCATCTCTTTGAACCCTCAGTTCCATGAGTGCCGAAGTGCTGTCCTTGGCTAAAAACGGAAAGGCATGGCATATAATTAGAACACAGCCATCATACTTAAGAATCTATATATTCATTATCAGATGACAGTTATAACAATAGTATGTATCAACAGAAGAAAACAACTTCAGATACAAGCACTTCAAGAATTAGAAATAAAAATGATTAATTTTCAAGAAATAGCAAAAAGTTGAGGAAAAAGCTTCAATAGCATAAACAACAGAAAGTGGGTCTGTACATAACCAGTGAAACATGCATTGGTTGTAATATACTATAAAACAGGCAGAACCAACAAATTTATTTTCAATTCAATCATACAATCGCAACCTAATTTTTTGAAGGACTGGACTCGAAACCACAATTTAAACGCAGAACATGCTGAAAGCTTCAGTTGGAAGATGGGTGAAATTAGGATGCTGCCAAGACAGATAGGACCGCTACAATCAGAGGCAAACAAAAGCAAGTAATATCTATGTAAACGTCTAAGAGGTGGAACTCATTTAAACCTACACCCACGGCCTCCGAACATAATTTTGATATGAGCAAATCATTTCTTACATTTAGGAGTAATATTTTTAACAGTCTTGTCTCGAGATTAAAATGATAATAAATTTATACTGACAAATGATACAATTTACTAACTGTCAATGGTTTGGACAATGAAATACCACTATTATATCAAGTGGACTGGCCTCTAGGGATATATTAGCATATGTGTATATCCTACAGAACAACACAATTTCTGGTGATTTGGGGTTCAGCAGGAGCATCACCATGTGACTTTAGGATCAGAAACTTATTAGGGTAGAAAACTTGGCTAGACATTATACGTGCAGATATGGAAACTGACAGATAAATAATTGTTAGAAGATAGCAAACGCAGGGACTGAACATGCATCACTAATATTCATGTAGCCTAATATTTGACTTCATAGTTAGCTGTTGTTGCCATTCTAACTTCTAACAACAGCACCTTTTTTTTTCTTATCAATTGTGTAGCAATTGTTATTCTCATCGTATAAAATAAGCAGCCAGGAGAGCAATGTAGCACAGGAAAACACCTGAACTCTCAAAAAATTGACTTTGATATCCTAGCTCTGCATAGTCATATCCCTCCAGGCTATAACTCCCGTCCCCCAGCGTTGTCTTAGATGAACCAGATGATCTTACTGGAACAATTACAGCTGCCAAGTTATCCGTGCTTCCTCTCATAAATGCTGTTTGCACTATGCAATCAGCCAGTGATGATTGACATGCAGAATTAAGTTCTTGTGGCCTAGATACATTTGAAAGTGGTTCTGATAATATGTCACAGATGTCTTGAGGACTCAGTTTCTCGAAAACACCATCAGATGCAGCAATCACATAGCTATCATTGGCAAGCAAATGTTGCCAGTCTGTGACCTCAGGTACAGGTATAACGCCATAACTGCAAGCATTCTAGAAATGAGTAAGAAGGTAATTTCAGTTCATTTGTAATCATATGAGAAGACTCTGTGACCTCGGGTATAGGTATAACACCATAACTGCAAGCATTCTAACAATGAGTGAGAGGGTAATTCATTTCATTTGTATACATCTAGAAGTAGTATCCAATTAAAAAAAATCCACAAGCTATCGATTGGAAGAATTCGTATCCATATCCTCTTGAAATAATTCTGACCTTTTGAAGTGTATGTCTCCAATTGCTCTGGATAGAGCCAACTGGCCATTAACTCGAGCTACACCACCCCACTCGGAAATACTGCCTCCAGCAGATACCACCCGAGATTTCTCATCGTCTCTATCAGGATGGTGATCGTTTGTAAGTTCCTTTGCAAGTAATAATATCAATCCGTTAGAAGCTTCAGACTTCAGGCGATGATACTCTTTCAAGGATGATGGAGAAGCATCAGTATTTCTTCTTTGCCTGACTACCCTGAACACCGTTGCTGCAATTTGCACATACAAGTACTATTGAATTCTATCATCCATGCATATTTTAATAGTTCATACTAATTGATTGACACAGTATAAGTAAAAATGTCTGGAGAAGAGAGCAAGTGTGCCTGAATGACATCATGAGATTGAGAACTCAGCTCTTTGTCACCAGCATTAACCTGTGCATTAGTTCTTTGCAACTTCAAATGAAGGGGGGAAAAATAAAGGAAGCAGGAGTCTGACCTTTAGCCTCAGAGGGGAACTGATATACCTCAGAGCAAATGAATGCCTTCGAGTCACCTACATTAGCAACTAGAATTTGGCCATCTGCCAGAAGTACAACTGTAGCAGTAGTGCCAGCATTGAGGTTGTTTTTAGAAGCATCCTTCAATGAAATATAACCGAAAAGAAAAACAATAAGAAAGCATGAGAAAATAGCACCTCACGAGATCTCAAGCAATGGACACTCACCTTGGAAAATGCTGCATCGATATCATGGATGGACCTAAGCAATGCTTCTCTTAGTATTTCAAAAGGGTAGGATCCATCTAAAATTGCTGCAAGCGTCACTTTAAACCTATATCAGAGATTTAGTTTGTTAACAATTTGTGCAAGGTAAACAAGTACGAAAATTCAAACCAACACGCGATATTAACAGAGACAATATGGCACAAAATAGAACAAATTTCATGATAAATCATTAACAGGCAAGATATATATAATATTACGATTAACATATATAAAAATTCCAAGCACGCTTAGTACTTAGAACTAACCTAATTAATACTTAGCATTTAAAAATTCACCACACAACACACATCATGAGGTGATTAAGCAAGAAAAGTAGCAAACAAATATGCACTTCTTCATTTTCTTTCTGAAATTATACTCTAAAGAGAGAACCTTCCAAGATCCAAAACATCAAGTTCGCCATCCTTCTCATTCTTACTAAAATTTAGACCTTCTCCTCCTTCATACGGCAGTCGTCTCACCATTCTCCTCGATAGAATCGAGTAAGTCGTATCAAGAAGAAAATATGTATGCAATATAAAATACTCCAGTAGCAATTCCGAAGCCATTTCACTAGCTTCCGCACCACTATGCCCGTCAAAAACAGCCATAATTCCAACTTTCACTTCTTTCACCCCTTTCAAACCTATCAGCAAACAACACCAACACCAAATCTCAAAATCGCCCAAATTCAGCCCCGATATAGCATTTCTACAGCTCCAATTTATTGATTAAAAACAGATTTACCTGGAAAAGGGACTCGGAGGTCCAAAGCGCAGCGTACACGATCTTCCTGCGACTTACGGAGACCCTGGAGAACAGCCGATTGACATGTAGTGGATTTTGTGCCGCGATTGGGGTTGAAGCTTAGGAGATTCCAGCGAGGACATTTTGGGGACTGGAATACTTCCGGAGCGCCGCCTTCTCTGTACACCGTCAAGCACTCCGGTGACTCTCCAGCGACTGAAGTGAGCACGATGAGCGTAACCCCCAATAGTGCGATCGGTAAAGGAGAATTGACGAAGTTCATTTTCTTTAGGCAACATAAAATGAGGACGAAGCTAGAAAGCCTTTGTGAAAGATTTGGTGCAGAATTTGAAATTGTCGGCTATATATAGCTTTGTTCTTCAGAGAAAACGAAAGAGTTGCAAAATGAGCGTTTTCAGACAATTTAGGCTATGTTTGGTTTATGGATGTTTTTGTGAAACACTAATGTTATGTACAAAACTCATATTGATATTTGCAGAACAAGTTGAATGGTAAATTACAAAAAAATATCACATTTTGTATTAATTATAAATTGACCCCAAAAATTTCAAAAATATCAAATATTCCCTAAAAATGTTATAACATTTGCAAAGTTCATTATTCGAACAAAACATCAAACATGAGTCGACAAAATTCAACATCAA
>JAYMSL010002838.1:0-13524 GCA_036897195.1 Plantago coronopus | reverse complement strand
AGAGCAAAGCACCATTGAAAAATTGGTCATGGTCGGAACTTCATCAAACTCGGTACATGCCATGATCGGGGCACAACTACAGTGAAAAGTGGCTAGACCTTGTCACCACCATATTCGAGATTTCGGTCTCACGGATTCTGGTCATCACTTTCTAGAACATGGTCCTCTAGACCTTGATGCCCGTGGAGCATGACAGAACCAGCAGATCACGGTCATTAAATACGTTCGGCCCGCAATTCGTCTCAGCCCGTCAGGCCCATTTATGAGGCCATGGGCCTAGCCCAATGATGAAGATGATTGTGGAGCGTTAGACGAAGATCGATCCGACGGCTGAGAATCAGGAAGGATTTCCTATAAATACCAACCACCATCCTTCATTAATGGTAAGCATTAAATTCTCTCCTCTCACTCTCTCAAGCCTACTACTTTCTCTCTCTAGGATCGGTCCTACCTCGAGGTAGGCCTCCTACGTTAAGTCAACTCCGGATTGTCTACAGGCAATCCGGTTAAAAGACTAGCTATCCCCCTACCTTGAGTGCGGAGGTTTAGTTAACACGGACATGAAGAGAACGAACTCAAGACGTTGAAAACTTAGAACGAATTACCTTTGCTACTTCGGATTACAACGCTCTATAGACTGAATTCGCTTAAGAGCTTGAACATTACGAACTAGCACGTTTTATCCCTCAACAACCACGGTCCGCCTATTTTATCTCTCTGAAAACCTATAAGATTTGGAATATAAAGGCTTGCGTAAATACAGACTAAGGACTTATATGAAGATGGTAAACACTATAAACTCCGAAACAAATAAACTAGTCTACGTGATCTTCAAAACTTCAATCTCCAATCTGTATGTAGATGTAGCCAATACTTGTAACCCGACTTTAGTTATACTTTGAATAATCCAAAACTCCTTATTTAACTTGACTTCTAGTTGTTATAACTTCTCCTCCTAATGCACGTAGAACTTCCTCATCAATATAATGCTTCAATAGATAGATAATCCATTATCTTCTCTCTTTGCAGTCACACACCTCGTAGGAATCAACTTCCTTTGTTAAGAATAGGTTAAACAACATAGTACTTGAATATTTAATCCGGTTTGGAGTAAAGCAACCTATGAGAGAATACATTGTTAACTTTATATTATTCGGTTTAAAATCTATACTAAATTTGTGTGTAATTAAAAATAGAGATGCAATTACAAATCTGTCCTTGTTTTGAATTTGTAATTAGCCCTTTAACTATAGCTTAATTAGCTTTTTATCCTGTCCTCTTACTCATTAATCATTTCCCAATTAATTTCCTACTTTAATTTGTCTCCATCATCAATCTTCAAAATGAATCCTTCAACGACTGAAAACCAACTGCCAAGAACCACCAAACAGCCTCATGCCGTTTGCGTACCGTTTCCGGCACAGGGCCACATAACTCCCATGCTGAAGCTAGCCAAGCTCCTCCACCAAAACGGCTTCCATATCACCTTCGTCAACACTCAATACAACCACCGCCGCCTCCTCCGCTCCCACGACCTCTCTTCTTTAACCGGCCTGCCAGACTTCCAGTTCGCAACCATACCCGACGGACTTCCTTACTCGGACGGAGACGTCACTCAAGACATCCCTTCTCTTTGTGTCTCCACTGCAACAACTTGCTTGGAACCGTTCTGCGAGCTGATATCGGAACTCAATGGTTTAGGCCCGCCGGTGAGCTGTATTGTCGGAGATGGGGTCATGAGCTTTACGTTGGAGGCGGGAGAGAGGTTTCGGCTGCCGGCGGTGCTGTTTTGGACGGCGAGTGCTTGTGGATTCTTGGCATGGTGGAAATGTAAAAGTCTTGTGGATGAAGGTCTTCTTCGTCAAATCCCAGGTAATTAATACTTTCGATTTGTTTAATGATTGATCATTGGTGTAATTATTGAAAACATCATTTAAATATCATTAGTCAATAATTTATTTTTAAAAAATATGTCACTCAACTTAAACTACATGTGCTTTATTCGCGGGGAAATGTCATATATCTAAAAGAAAAAGAAAAAAGATCTAACGCGCTTAATGAGGTACGGACAATGTTACCGGTAGATAGTAACGTGGTTTCGTTAGAAAATCTAACCAATCCATGTCAAGGAAATTTTACGTGTTGGTTAGAGTGTCCGTCTTGGTTGCATGTAATATTGGAGTCACATATGGTTTCTCGTGTTCCCTGGTTTGTTAGCCGTCCGGGCGGCAAGATTTAGACGGTTTTGTTGTAATATAAGCTTTTATTTTCCAAAAAAAGAAAAAAAAAAAAACAAACAAACAAGGTATGGACAAACTTATTTTATTCAGTTTGTATATCACAATAAAAATTTACGAAATGTTTTAAGTTTGTAACTGGGTATTTTAGAAGTAATACATTTTTAATTATAGAAAATACATAAGAAACAGTTCTTCTACAAATACACTCAAAATGTAAGTACGCCATCCCTCCAATTGTAGAGGAACTGTGTTTCAAATCTGATCATATATTAAATATAACAGTAGAGGCCTAGGTATTATAAAAGTTGGATATTATTACAAAGTTAGTAGCGTCTACCTAACTATTTTCATAATATAGTTTTTAAATATTTTTTGGTTATATAGTTTTCGATAAATTTATGGTTATAGTTCGAAAAAAAGTTAGTTCAGAAAAATTGTAAAAGAACAGAAGAAATACTAAATTAGAACTAGGAATACGAAATTGAGATGTAGAGAATAGTATGTATTAAGGATGATATGATATATATATATATATATATACTACTACCTCTGTTCCATTAATAACTTCTTAAGTGAGTTCTTTATCTTGGATTAAGGAAAATTGTTAAAATAATAATTTGTGTGGTGTATTATATTGGTATAGTGGTAAGTGGATGATAAAGTAAGAGAGATGCTGAATAAAGTAATGATATAGTAAGAAAGAAAAATAATAAATAATTAGATAGTAGGAATAAAAGTCTCCATTTTTTTGTTAGGAAGTTTGTAATGAAATGCCTAAAAAAAGAAAGTTAGGAAGTTTTTATTGAAACGGAGGGGAGGGGAGGGAGTATAATATTACGTACTTATATAATTACGTCGATTGCCTATATAATTGGTGCTTAGATATAATCGAACAAGTGTCCAAATCCGAGTCAATGGTATTCAATTTGAGTGGAGCTGACCCTACCACGTTATTGTTGATGTTACATTACTGTTAGGACTAGTACTTTGTGGTGTATGTGTCGCTAATTTTATAGATTTGTATCTTTATTTATGTATTCTAGCAGTTGTTGGTATTCCTTTTGGAAATGTGAAAAGGTTACTCGAACTCATAATCTATTAGTTAAAGGTGATGCGTAGGGCTGTCAATAATGATTCTGACCCAAAAACTCGATTTGGATCCGATTCTGATTCAATGGATCCAAACCAAGATTTTTTTTTTAGGAGGCAAATTTATTCTAATCCTACTCCTACTCATACACTAACTCAATACCAACCTTATACCCACACCAATACCAACCTTATATCACCAAATAAATCCCCACCTCCGGGAATCGAACCCGGACCTCTAACCATTACACCATGCACCTTACCACTGCACCAAACCAAGTTAGAACCATTTAAAAATTGATTCGGGTCAAAACCGATCCGGAACTATTTGGATCCATGAGCTACTAAATGACTTGGTTGGATCCACCAATTGACTCATATTGAAACAATTTCTTTTAAAAAAGACGTAAAGAGAGACAGATTTAAACTTATATTAGTATAACATGTTTGTGGTTTTGAGGTCATATAAATTCCATATGTAATATTAGTAACTTAGGTACAAAATATTTTTGGATCCAAAGTGAGTCAATATTGGATCCGAAGTGGTTCCGATTCGGATCCGAACTCGGATCTGGAACCATTTTAGAACCAAACAAATTGACTCATATAGGATCCAAGTCATTTATGATCTAAATCAATAATGAATTAATTCGAATCCGATCCAAAACCTAAAATTGACATCCCTCCGTTTAACCCTCTCCGCAAATCAATCTGTGATACATCAACTTCATGGGGTCATTGCAGCATGTTCAATTTATTTTAAAGAATACAGTGCAATATTCAGAATAGGCAAAACTCCTCACAAGAATAGGCAAAACTAGATTACTGAAGGTTTCATGATGTAAAGAAAAAGACTACTACTTGAAATTAATAAAAGTAGTTGGAAAGTTTATTACGACCCCTTTTTTTTAATTGTCAAATTATAACCTAAGTTATAATACACCTAAACCTCTTAGGTGCAAGTTATTCCTGACCTAAGTTATTCCCGCTAAACTTGAACTGCAGTAGAAAATAACCGGACTGTTTGACAAAGAGTTAGCGAGAAGAGTTTTCTGGGTTAGCTAACTCGTGAATAATAACAGGCCTTAAACTAGAATCCCTGTTTGGCTTTATTTTTGGGTTTTGTAGATTTTATGTGGGAATAATAGTAGAGCTTTAAGAGTGCGTAAGAGAGGTGTAAGAGCGTGTAAGAGTGTAAAATAAATAAATATGAAGAAAAGTGTAAGAGAGAGAGATGTAGTCTAATTTTACAAAATTAGTTAGGGGGGAGTTAACCGTATGCCAAACCAAAAAACTTTAGATTTCTGTATTAAAGGAGCTTAACCCAGAAGTGAGTTCTATGCCAAGCAGTCCGAAAACCGACCTGTTACTCACAACTTCAATCCAATTTATTACCACTAAACCACCTCATAAACCCGATCCAAGTTCCAATCATATGAAAAGTTGACTAGACGCCAAAAAACGCATCAAAGTCAATCCACATGATAGACTTATTATAGTACCAGGTCACCATCCATACGAACTAATTTCAGTTCACGTGCCATCTATATCCATATCTCCACAACACTCAACTAAAACCCAGAACAAAAACAACCCCATTTCCAGATCCTTCTTAGTTCTTCCTCTCTCAGCCATGGAGTTCTTTGCAAGCTCTACTATAACCATTTTCTGCATCCTCCTCTCAATTTTCTCAATAAAACTAATTGCGAACAAGTTGCAGAAGGGGGAGAAGAGAAAGTACCACCCAATCGGTGGCACTGTGTTTCACCAGCTGATTAACTTCAGCCGGTTGCACGATTTCATGACCGATCTTGCCCGGAAGCACAAGACGTACAGACTCATTGGCCCGTTCCGGTCTGAAGTTTACACTTCCGATCCGGCTAATGTCGAGTACATGCTCAAGTCAAACTTCGATAATTACGGCAAGGTATATGCTAATGCTACTGTTTGATTCCATTTCTTGCAATTTCGTTTCTGTTCGAGTTTGCTAAAGCTTAGAGTCTTAGACTGGAAGCTCTTCTATAGTTCTAATGTTGAAATTGGGCAACTCAAAATTTTGACTTTCTTCTTTTATATGGAATGTTTTCGATTATTTTATATTTCACCCCTCCCCAGTGCTAGCCGAGTTTTAACGATGGTTTGGCTCGTTTACCTTATAAACCCAACCCGAGCCTGAGCCTCGTTTTATGCTTGTCGAACTAACGAGCCGAGCCAGAGCTTCATTTATGCTCGTCGAACTAACGAGTCGAGCCAATGTGAATTTAAAGCTTACTGTTGTTGGCTGTTAAATAGATGAGCTAGTAGCAAGTTCATTCTAATGGAAAGAACAGAAATGGAATGTTGTCGTGCAGGTACATAAGCCAGCTCAATTGATTACTGTTCTGGGTTTTTCTTCACTAATCCAATTGTCTTCATTCAGTTCATAAAGATGATAACTTGATGTATTGGTTAGTAACCATGGAATGTTATAGTAGTACCCATAAACAAATTGTGGCCTCGGTTTCCCGTTTATGAAAGAAACGTTATTCTTGTTCGTGTCGTGTTGCCACTCTTGTATATTGTTGTGGCAGTAGGCTCTATATCAGTATAACATACTCCATGTTATGTATGAATAAGACTTTCAGTTTCTTCTCCTGTATGGTGTAACTTATCTAGACAACTGTATATGCAGGGAGACTACCATTACACCAATCTAACTGATCTTTTAGGTGATGGAATATTTGCGGTTGATGGTGACAAATGGAGGGAACAGAGGAAAGTTTCTAGTTATGAATTTTCTACAAGGGTACTGAGAGATTTCAGTGGTGTTGTCTTTAAGAAAAATGCCGTAAAGCTTGTGAACATGTTGTCTGAAACTGCAACCTCCAATCAACCACTGGACATCCAAGTGAGCTTATCCTCGAGTTTAATGGAAACTACAATTTAATCTTTTCAATGAATATAAACAAGTGATGTTTTTGTGCAGGACCTTTTTATGAAATCAACTTTAGATTCTATATTCAAAGTTGCATTTGGAGTTGAGTTAGACAACATGTGTGGTACGAATGAAGAAGGCATCAAGTTTAGCAATGCCTTTGATGATGCAAGTGCAATGACACTCTTTCGGTATGTTGATGTGTTCTGGAAATTGAAGAGAGCTTTAGGAGTTGGTTCAGAAGCGAAATTAAAGGAAAGTGTTGAGGTGATCAATAAGTTTGTGTATAAGCTGATCTCTAACAAGACTGAGCTAATGAACAAGTCAGAGGATGATCCATCTGTAGGTGTTTGATTTCTTCGCTTCATTTATTGTGTTTTATGTCAGTAACTACGTAGTTATTTTCTCGTGTGCACCTCAGATTCAATTGAAAAAGGATGATATATTGTCGAGGTTTTTGCAAGTGACTGGGACCAATCCTAAGTACTTGCGAGATATAATACTCAACTTCGTTATTGCTGGAAAGGACACAACGGCGGCAGCTCTGTCCTGGTTTATTTACATGTTATGCAAGCATCCTAATGTACAAGAAAAAGTGGCACAAGAAATTAAGGATGCAACAGATTCAAGAGAATTTTCCAATGCCTCAGAATTTGCAGATTCTCTGAATGATGAAACATTGGAGAAAATGCACTATATACATGCAGCTCTTAGTGAAACTCTTCGAATATATCCATCAGTCCCAGTGGTAAGGATACGCTTTTGGTCTTACCTATCCCTGCTGTCAGTTTATGATATCAAATGACAGAGCCAGAGAGTATTATTTTCCTATATCAATTACAGGATGGAAAATTGTGCTTGTCTGATGACACACTACCAGATGGTTACAGCGTAAAGAAAGGCGATATGGTGGCTTATCAGCCATATGCAATGGGAAGGATGAAATTCATATGGGGTGATGACGCAGAGGAATTCAAACCAGAAAGATGGCTGGACGAAAATGGTCACTTCCGGCCAGAGAGCTCCTTCAAATTTACAGCTTTCCAGGTTATTTGACTTTTCAATTTCGTGTGATAAGAATACATGGATTTAAAGCTCCTAGAACATGGAAAAGGATCATAATTTTCGACTAAAATGCAAGCCATTAGAAGTGTGTTTGAACCGTTGAGAAATGAAACTTAAGTTTTCTATGATTCAAACAGGCTGGGCCGAGGATCTGTCTTGGGAAGGAATTCGCCTACAGGCAAATGAAGATATTCTCAGCTGTTTTATTGCGGTTCTTTGTCTTCAAACTAGCTGATGAGAAAAAGACTGTCAAGTACAGAACTATGTTAAATCTTCATATTGATGGAGGGCTTAGCATTCGTGCTTTCCGCAGAATGGATAAGTAAGCTGTCCATGTAAATGGAGCTATGGTGTATGTTATACTGCTGATAAATAAGGTTTTCTTTTCCTTTAATCTTTACATGGAACTGTTGGGTTTCTGATTGTAACTTGTAACTAGTATGTATGTGTATTGAAGGAACAGATAGTTTATTTATTGCATTTGTATTTTGATTCATGATCAAATCATCTCATCTGTCTTGTACAGAAAATCAAATGATATGAAATGAAATGCAGAAACTTCTGAACTGCACTTACTTCAAGTATAATTTTAAGTACACAAACCCTAAACTGAATCGAACTGAACTTTTGTGAAAATGGACCAATCGTTCACCTTATTTGACCAATCGTTCCTAAACCCGTGAAACACGCTTCACATACACTAATCCAGGATGTAATTTTATAAGTTGCTGGCCCAGTAATCATGATTTCGGTAGATTAACTAAGGGTAATCTTATTAGGTGGAAATACTAATTACAGATTAAACAAAACGCACGCGTACGAATCTGGGAATTAGACAAAAATTCGTGGGGTCATTAGCTAGATACTGTCAAAGCACAGATCAAGAAGTCAAAGTCTCACAGAAAAATGGGTCATAATGTGTTAACAAGCAAGAAGGAACTAAGATCATCAATGATCAAGTAAAGAAGAAAACTGTTTATCAAACAGGTAAAAAGAGCGGGAATAGAATCGAAGAAATCAAATCCGCAGAAACTCAGCAGATCGTCTGCACTATTCAAGCTCACGTTCCTGATGATATACGTGATAATACGGAAGCTCAGAGCGCGGAAACAGCACCACGTATCAAGAAGAATCAAGAACAAGCTACCTTCACAATATCTGCAGAATCTGTTACACAAGAAGACAAACCTCTCCACCTAATTCTGTTGCTGAAATCTTCTGGAAGGAATGAGATGTTACGTCCGGATTAATGTACAATGTATCTAGATTAGATTTGGTTATTTTAACCACTTGTAAATCTCAGATTTTTACAGTTCTTTGTCCTATAAATAGGTAGCTAGATAGGGTTGTAAATGATCAATTTTTTTAGCAGTAATATAGAAAACACCAAGCTTCAAGCTTCTTCATGTTTTCTCTACATTTCTCTGCTTTTTAATATAATGTATATGATAATCATATCTAAACTAAACGAAAGCGAGTTATTCGAATATAATACACCATTTCACAAGCATTATCACGTGGAAACACCTCTTAAGATTATAAAACTAATATAATTTCGAAAAGGGATTCCGATTTTTCATGTTGAATCTGCTACTTTCAATGCTTACGCTGTTCCAGTTTCCCCCTATTCTGTTTATATATATATGGAACTTCAGCTCAAGAACGAATTCAACAAACCAACACACTTGTAATATTGCCTCATGGATCCTCTAACTAGCCTACTCGTCCTTCTTTCTATCATAGGTACATACGTTCTCTTTTCCAGGGCCAGGAAGTTAGGAAAGCTCCCTCCGGGGCCTTTTCCGCTCCCCATCATCGGCAATATCCACGAGCTTGGCTCACAGCCGCATCAGTCGCTTGCTAAACTATCTAAAACTTACGGGCCGCTTATGTCGCTCAAGCTAGGAAGCAAAACAACTATAGTTGCTTCGTCTCCTGAAATGGCGAAAGCCATTCTTCAGAAAAACGACTTGGCATCTTCTAGCAGGAGTGTTCCAGGTGCAGGCACTGCTCTTGGCCATGACAAAGTTTCGATAGCCTGGCAGCCTGTGAATAGCCACTGGCGAAAGCTTCGGAAAATATGCAAAGAGCAGATGTTCTCGGTGTCTAGGCTGGAGATGAGCCGTGGTTTAAGGAGAGAGAAGCTGGAGAAGCTGAGTAGCTATCTCGAAGAATGCTGTCGAACGGGGCAGTTTGTTGATATAGGAGAGGCTGCATTTACGACGTCTTTGAATCTGCTGTCGGCCACACTTTTCTCCAAAGAATTTGCTGCGTTCAACTCGGTTTCAGCGCACGAGATGAAAGAGGTATTTTGGGGTGTGATGAGATGCCTTGGAACTCCGAACTTGTCGGACTACTTTCCGGTCCTGAAACCGTTTGATTTTCAGGGTATTGTGAAGGAGACAAAGTTTTACTTTGAGAAATTCTTTGCAGTTTTCGATGAGATCATAGACGAAAAGTTGAAGTCTAGGGCGAAGGGAGAGAAACGTGAGGAAAACGACATGGTTGAGGCGCTACTTGATATCAATCAGAAGGATGAGCGAGAACTCTCAAGGAATGACATAAACAATCTACTGCTGGTAAGTAATTTAGTCTTATAAGTTATACCACACTACTATATATTTTAGTAGTTCTAAAGGATGCTTTCTTGATCACTAATTTCTGAATTTCTACTCAATATTAGGATTTATTTGTGGCTGGAGCAGACACAACTTCAGAGACAGTAGAATGGGCAATGGCAGAGCTGCTACGCAACCCAGACAAAATGTCAAGAGTCAGGAACGAACTAAGGGACGTAGTTGGAGAAAATGAACAGATTCAAGAAACAGACATCTCAAATCTTCCGTACTTGCAAGCAGTGGTCAAAGAAACATTTAGGCTTCACCCTGCTGGTCCCTTCTTAGTCCCGCACAAAGCTGAAACTGAAATAGAGATCAATGGCTATGTAATCCCCCAGAATGCACAAATTCTTGTGAACATATGGGCAAGCGGTAGGGATTCCAATGTTTGGTCAAATGCAGATTCCTTCATGCCAGAAAGGTTTCTGGATGGAAGTAAAGTCGACTTCAGGGGGCAAGATTTCGAGTTGATTCCATTTGGTGCTGGAAGGAGGATTTGTCCCGGACTTCCGCTAGCACACAGAATGGTGCACCTTATGTTAGCTACATTTGTGCATAAGTTTGACTGGAAGCTTGAGGGTATAGCTCCTCAAGAAATCGACATGACAGAAAAATTCGGACTTTCCCTTCAGAAAGCCATGCCTCTCAGGGCCATCCCAGTACAACTATGAGTTAGTAGCCACAATTCTGTATTGTTTGGATACAGCAAACACAGAATATTTCAATCAATAAAATTTAATTGATTTAGATGGGCTCTATTCTTTTTTGTATGTTTCCTCTTTCTTTAATTTAATCCGAATGTGGTGCACTTTTGGTTGGCCCAAGTTAAATTTTATAGTTAAGTACTTATTCTCCCATACGCATGAACTTTACAGAATCCGTAAAAAGGATCCAAGATGTAACAATCTGTAAAGGTTCTGACAGACTATTAAACAAAGTTAACAAACCGTCAGAGAAAGCCCCAGTTTGCTGTGAAGCGAAGAAAAACTCGTGAACAGAAACTATCCTGGAGAAGGTGTAGATTAAAAGTTTTTAGAACATGTAAAAGCTAATTTCATTTCAGGGTAACAGACAGTGTTATCAGGAGAAGTGTGTTTGAACTGCAGACAAATGAAATTCGAACAGGTTGGGCCGAGAATCTGTTCGGGGAAGGAATTCGCCTACAGTTACAGGCAAATGAAGATAGCATCAACTGTTTTATGGTAGTTCTGGCTTCAAACAAGAATATGTGAAAAAGAATGTCAAGTACAGAGTGCAGACTATGAGAAGTCGTCACATAGATGATGTATAAACCTTGATAAATCTGATGATAAATAAGTAGTTTTTTGTTTTTTTGTCTTTTTTTTTACTTTTTACATGGAACTGTTGGATTTCTGCTGGTAATATGTAACGGGGATTTGTATTGTATTAAAAATCAATCAGGGAATGAAATTAAACTCAAATTTATTTCAATTATTTTACACTTCGTTTCCATAAAAGACAATTTGACAGAAGGAAGGGGCCATCCACTTTATGGCCATGCCCAAACTTGGTGTTATTTCATTCTTCTACAGGTAAAACATGTTTCACACATGATTTCGAATAATGAACGTCGGTGAAGTTATTAGGTGGGTGTATAAGTACTGATTACTCCACGATGATCTTTAGGGTTTGGTTTTCGAAATAGATTTTAAAAATGCGTCTTTTAATGTTTTGTTGGGTATGACTGTATGAGTGGTTAACTTCTGAGTTCTGAGTTATTTTTTATAGCAATGGTATAATTATTGATCAAAATATTTAACGTTGGGAGTTCGAATATTTATAAATGAAAATTTTGGTGTGAGACGTCAAATAAGGAAATTGTAGAGCTTAAGGTGCGGAGCAAGTACATTTAAAAAAAAAAAAACACTTATCATGATTTCGAAAGGACTTCATAGTACAGTCACAGATTTTTCATCATGTTGAAGTGGTGGAACTAGTGAATTGGATATTTCTATCAGCAGTTCTATTTTCACCATTTTCTGTTTATATATGGAACTTCAACTCAACTTCAATTCAACAAACCAAGATACTTGTTCACCTTTTCCATCTCCTTCCTCCCTCAAATCCTCATGGACTTTCAAACTATCCCACTCCTCCTCTTTTCCATCTCATGTACATGCTTTCTTGTTGTCCTGAATTCATATTTCAGGGACAGAAAATTAGGCAAGCTCCCTCCGGGGCCTTATGCGCTCCCCATCATCGGCAATATCCACGAGCTTGGCTCACAGCCTCATCAGTCACTAGCTAAACTATCTAAAACTTATGGGCCTCTTATGTCGCTCAGGCTAGGAAGCAAAACAACTATTGTTGCCTCGTCTCCTGAAATGGCGAAAGCCATTCTTCAGAAAAACGACTTAGCGTCTTCTAGCAGAACTATTGCAAGTGCAGTCACGGCTCTAAACCATGCAACAGTTTCTGTGGCCTGGATGCCTGTGAATGCTCAATGGAGAAAGCTTCGGAAAATATGCAATGAGCAGATGTTTTCGGTTTCTAAGATGGACATTAGCTGTGGCTTAAGAAGAGAGAAGCTGAAGAAGCTGTGTAACTATGTCGAAGAATGCTGTCAAACAGGGAGGTCTGTTGATATCGGAGAGGCTGCATTTACCACGTCACTGAATCTGATGTCATCGACACTTTTCTCCAAAGAAGTTGTTGATTTCAACTCGAGTTCAACGCAGGAAATGAAAGAGGTACTTTGGGGAGCGATGAGATGTATTGGCAGTCCGAACTTGTCGGATTACTTTCTGGTCCTTAAACCGTTTGACTTTCAGGGTTTTGTGAAGGAGACCAAGTTTTACTTCGAGAAATTGTTGGCAATTTTTGATGAAATCATCGACGAAAGGCTGAAGTCCAGGGCGAAGGGGAAGAAACACGAGGGAAACGACATGGTCGAGGCATTACTTGATCTTAATCAGAAGAATGAACCAGAACTCTCCAGGAAAGACATAGACACTCTCATCTTGGTAAGTACTATACTACACTCAAGATTTCAGTAGTTTTCAACTTCTCAAAGAATAAATAAACCAATATTCAGGGAGCGTTATATCCTTGAAAGTTCATTGACACGATTTTGCACAATTTGTTGGAACATGGGGTGATTTTTCAAATGTTCTATTCCATTTATACATTTCGTAAGCTTCATTAGTTGTATAGTGACTTCCTAATGTTTTCTTGATCACACATTTTTTGTATAACTACTCAATTTAGGATTTAATTTTGGCTGGAACGGAGACAGCTTCAGCAACTGTAGAATGGGCAATCGCAGAGCTATTACGCAGCCCAGACAAAATGTCAAGAGTCAGGAACGAGCTAAGGGACGTGGTTGGAGAAAATGAACAGATTCAAGAATCAGACATTTCAAATCTTCCATACTTGCAAGCAGTGGTGAAAGAAACATTTAGGCTTCACCCTGCTGCTCCCTTTTTAGTACCACACAAGGCTGAAAATGATATAGAGATTAATGGCTATGTAATCCCCAAGAATGCACAAATTCTTGTGAACATATGGGCAAGCGGTAGGGATTCCAATGTTTGGTCAAATGCAGATTCCTTCATGCCAGAAAGGTTTCTGGATGGAA
>JAYMSL010002837.1:0-13524 GCA_036897195.1 Plantago coronopus | reverse complement strand
GTTAGGTGGTCGGGAATTGGGCGGGAAGCTAAATTAGACTTATTTTAGTTTTTTCTAGTACGGGTAGTAAACGGGTATAAATATAACGGGTACTGGGTTGGGTGCGGGTATAACAATTAATTGGGTCAGGTCGGGTCGGGTACGACTTTTAAATATAACTGGTACGGGTTGGGTGCTAGCACCCGTACCCATATAACTTAAATGGGTATTCATCCATTGGGTATTTTAATGGGTTGGGTGCAACCCAATTACAACCCTACCCCGGTGTTAGTAAAAGCAGGGTTGTGCCCTCTAACAGGTCAAGGCAGTACAGAGAGTTTCTTGTCGAATTGAATGGGGAAGTAATGCTGTTTTTTCTTATATCCAGAAAGTCAATCGATGTGGTGGATGATGCCGAGGTTCTACGACTAAATGTTTCGGAATTGTTGTGGGCAAAAATTGATTGTCTTGATGAAGGTGCATTGTTTCTTGAAGATGAATGCTCCATGGGGGTGAATGCAAAGAAGATTGGGTGCAGAAAGAACTGTATATATTTCACACATAGCAGGGCTAATGGTAACCTGTGGTTTGTGTATGATATGGAAATAGGCCAAATCTTAGCAGCTTCTGGAGGTGCAAGTGACTACATGAAGTGGGATGAACCTATTGATCTGGAGAACCCTCCTAAACCTAGACTCAGCTACCATCGTGGGAAATGGTGATTATAATTTGTACAAAATGTAAGAGAAATTGTAAACTATTGCTAGTTTCATTAACCGAAGTTCATAAAAGACCTGATAATGCTCAGGGGACTTGCAATTTTCCACGTTTGGCCAACTCCGAAAACTACGCAAGTTCCCCTGAAGTTGTACCTGCTTAACTTACTGAACCTATCATAAGGAAACAAGTCATAAATGGAATTCAACAAATTAACATGAAATACAGTTATCTACATACAGTATTGTAAGATTCATCTTCAGATTATGTAGTTGTGATGGCAACTCACCTTTTTGTTATCACTTAGAAATGATGCATGAAAGGAAGAGGAGTTTATTACATTTCTACCATACAACATTATCTCAGGAGCATTAAAATGTTATAACCATTACTGAAATGCTTATAAGGTATAACAAGGAATCGACACAAGCAGATATTAATACATTGCTATGTCTTAATCTATCTTTCAAAGCATGAAAAAAAATGAATCAAAAGAAACAATTGAAACCTTTTTTTTTCTTTCAATCTTAGTTACAGTGAATATTTCAAGTCCCAACAGTTTGTTGTTATATGCTCCGCAAAGCGGTTTCAAATGTCAAAGTTACCCAAAAATTCTAAGGTCTCTACTCAAATAATATATCTTCTAGTTTTCAAATATCTCATCTTTGAAAGATAGATTAAGACAGCGTTACCTCAACTTGCTTCATGCCCGGAAGTAACTGGCTCAGGAACAGTACTGAGTCTTCCTGTTTTCTGGTACGGTCACCAACTAAGAGAGGTCGACCAGTTAATCTTCAGCTGGCTTTCCCAGAAGGTGAGATCAGATCATTCATACACTAAACAGATTTTGAAAGGAAATCAACATGCAGTTCCTCACCAACAATACCAAATATCTCATCCACCCTGCATCTGTTGATGTTCACCTCGTGCAGCCAGGTAGTTAGGTAAACCTGTAAAACATCACTACTATATTTCTGTCGTTTATACTGAATAGAGGAACTATCACCAGATCTAGAATCATTAAGGGTTGGAAACACTGGTTCGCGATTAGCTTCCAAGTAAAGTTTGCATGCACCGAGATCGTCAAATTCACCCTCGTAAAATTCATCAGACCAATGCAATCCAGCTACAGTTTCATCACTAACGCAGAACAGCTCCATCACAAGCAAACGCTTCAAACTTAGTTCAGATATAAACATTTGGGCAACCTCCCATGCTAGAATCTCAAGATCAGGAATAGACCAGAATTTGAAAACAGAGATTCCGCCACAGTCACCACTATCACTGCCACTTTCTGAGGAAAAAGAAAACTGAGCTATCGGACTACTGGTAGTAGTTCTTCCAAAATAACACCTCATACTTTGAGAAGCATTAATCATTTGACTAACAACTGCTACCATCTTTCGGTAAGAAGATAATAGTTTACTCCTACAAAGTTCCCGCTGGATTAATAACTTGCCACAAGCTTTTTTCTGGATGTTGGGCATATCACTTAACACACCAAAGTCCATTCCAACCATGTATTTTTTAGAGAGGTATGAATTAACCAAGGAGGTGGCGTCCGAGAGACCGGCAGAGGCGTGGGCACGCCAGTCCCCACGGAGCGAATTGAGCTGCGACCACCGGTTTCTCAGATTACGTTGAGCAGCCGGTCTCCACAGCCGCACCAGCTGTGGAGAGTTCTGTATTCGTGAATGCTGCTGTGATTCGTGAGTAGATGTAGTTTGCTCCATGAATTTACGGCAATCGGAGGCCTGAGATGTGGTAATCAGATGGATCAGACGCAGCAAGTCGAAAATTTAAGACGAAAACAAACTATAATCAGTTCTGTAGCTATCTTACGTGTGTGATAGTTTTTCTTTTTGGTGCAGCAACAGAGTTAGCATCTACGAAGTCAAACACTGTGCATAAACTTAGATTAACAACTGAAACTATTTCGCAAACAGATTAACAAAGCGGGTCAATAAAATAAGCTATAAAATGGATTAACTACTTTGTGTTCTGAAACCTGGACCCGACCCACCTACCGAACTACCGAAAGGGATTTACCCAGGTCGACCCAGATGACACATAAAGTATGCAAATTATATGTATAAATACCATTACCTATATATGATATATCCACACCATCAACATGCTCATATTTTCACCTCCGAATAAGTAATGATAGCTCAAGATCACAAGTAGTCTAATTATCTAATAGAAGAAACGAAGTTGAAACATTACAACGATCCATAAATCATAAATGTCGCACAATGATAACATAGAAGTTAGAAACTTAAAAAACATTACAAGAGTTCAAATAATGTACAAGCACTCGCAGCGGATGAATTAGGAGCTGAAAGATTATTATTCTCCATATCTACAATCCAGTTGATCACAATTCAGTCCAACCAAAGAGTTCATCAAACATAATTTTTCAAGAAGGGAGCACAACATGTCAAGGAAATAGGAGGAAAGCATAATGCATCAAACATAATTTTTTAGCAAATTGCTCGTATTTACTCTGTAAATTTGGTACACTACTATAACTACAGGTACAACTACTAATAACTGAGAATTCGAGGAGAAAAGCACTAAGAAATTACAAAATAAAGTTGCAAAATCTTTTACTATCTAAAATGAAACTCCCTAAAAGGCTAAAAGCAGTTGGGACACAATTAATTTAGTTTGACCAATTCAATTTATTTTGACCACCCCTCAGCCATTCCTCTGCCCAATTTCTCAAATATCAATCAGATACCAATTTCTCCATAGAATTCGTTCATGTTCATGGCTTTCAAATAAATCAAATTCACTCCTCTCATACGTCTACTAGCCGCGAAGGAGGAAAGAGGAGGACCTAGCAGCGAAAAAGGAAAGAGGAGAAGCAAGGGAGACAATAAAATTTCTCTTCCCTGATGTCAACGAGGAGGTGGATGGGTGGGGGCGTTAATGGGGCCGAACGGACCAGGCTCTGTAGAGGCGGTGGTGGCCGTTCGGAGCCGCGGTGGAGTAATTAGTTGTGAATTTCTTACCTGATCACGCCGAGAAGGTGGAGGGGTGATGTCGACGAGGAGGTGGAGAGGTGGGGGCGTTGATGTAGCCGAACGGACCAGGCTCTGTAGATGAGGCGGTGGTGGTCGATCGGAGCCGCGGTGGAGTAATTAGTTGTGCACGCTCGATGGAGAAGAGAGAGACGGTGATGTAGATAGATGGAGGCAATTGTTGTGCTGTGTTTGTTTTGGTGGGTTGAGTTGGGTTTAGGTTTTTCGGTTCGGGTCGATGCGTTTGGCCGGTCTAGATTGGAAATTTTTCGGTTCGGATCGATGCGTTTCTGCTCATTCTTATAAAAAATTTAGACTATATAAATATTGAAAATTTATGTATAATTGACCCTTAATTTATAAAATGAGCACTCGAGTATTCGCGTGCCAATAATACTAGTACTCTAAAAGTCGATTGATTAATTAAACAAACAGAGAAGCCAATTGAATTCATAATTCATCATACAAACACTTACTTAATTCAGCAAATAGACAAGCAAAATCATCAGTCCAGACACTTCTTTAATCACATACATGTCGAATGGAGAGCTTCCTGCAGCAAATCGGCGTCGAGCTGTAGAACTGTGGAGGCGTGCAGACCGAGATAGGTGAACTGTGGAGGCGTGCATTCGGAGCTGGAATCGTGCAGACAGAGCTGTGGAGGCGACAAGGCGTGAAGTCGGGGCTGGAAACGTCGTGGGAATGAGGGAGGCGTGAAATGGAATGAATGCGGGAGATGCGAGCTGTGTGTTTGTCAGTACTTGTTAGGGTCAAATTTTCTTTTTAAAACCAACCGGTCCAACCTTAAAAAACAGACTCGTGAGCCGAGCAAGCCCAACTCCAACCCCAGATGTTTACCATATCAGACGAGCCGAACTCGAAGCCCGCCGACCTTGTTAAGCTCGGTTCGCCTCAAACACTAGTGATTACTTAATACTTAAGGGTTAAGGCTGTCAATCATTAATGTATATCATATTAAACCTCCATTTTTCCAAGTAATTAGTGGATCATGAACCTTGATCACTGTAACTAGAAAAGGCAAAAGCAAGCCAAGTTTGAATATTTCTACCTTTGCCTTTTTCATTCTTGGAACCCAAGGAATTATTTATTATTTACAAGATATTTGTGACTTTGTTGAGTTCTTACCTAGGATTGGAATTCACTTTTGAATGCTACCAATATAAAAGCTTGCCACTAATCTTCAGGAATCCAAACACAATACCACAAGCCTGATAAGTGATCAAAGATAAATAACTAGAATCATGGCTGCAAAAGCAAAGAAGAAACATAATCTTTCAAGCAAACAAGAATCTGCTCCCGAAACAAAGAGATGGCCTGATCTGCCACACCAGCTCATCACCTCCATCGCAAAAACCCCGAATCTGATGCAAAACATCACTTCCTTCGGCTGTGTCAGCAAGTCATGGATATCGTGTTCAAAACGGTGTAATCCAGAAGGGAAATCAAGATTTCCCCAGCTCGTTGAAATCGACGGAGAGAATTCGAGAAAGTCCTGTGATAACTGGAAAGAGGATCATTTCTGCACCCACAGAGTTGGCATAGCATACCATGAAGGGTACAATTTCATTTGGGACTGGTTCTACAAGACAAGATCACGTCAGTACTCGCCTCCAACGATCTTCATTGGCCATTCACATGGACTAATTGTTGCTATGGAAGCTATTCCGTGGACAAGGAATTGTTTCTTATGGGATCCGGTTAGAAGGATTAGGCATGACCTTCCATGTTGGAATCCTGATATTCCTTTCCAGTTTGCCACGTTGTCGTCAGGGCCAGAGGATCTGAAAGGTTTCACTGTTATGGTGCTGACAGGAACATGTTCATTTGCGTTTTTTAGATGGAAGAAAGGTGCGAAGAAATGGATTATACGAGATTTTGATCTTAATGAACTTTTTGGTAGTAATCGCAAAATGGAATTTGTTAATGGAATTGGCTTGCGGAGGCAATTTTACGCGTTGAGCTTGCAGGGGAGTCTTATTGTCATTGACGACACCGGTAAAGATTTTGTGGTCAGTTCTATAAGTAAAACCAGAGTTGTTCCGCATAAAAACTCTAGCAAGTACAGAGAGTTTTTGCTTGAGTTTGAGGGGGAGATTCTATTAGTTTTTCTTATATCAAGAAAGTCGATTGATATTGTGGATGAACTTGAGGTCTTTCGACTTGATATTAAGAAGTTGATGTGGCTAGGAGTTCAAAGTCTTGGTGATGGCGCGTTGTTTCTTGAAGATGAATGTTGTATGGGGCTCGATGCAGACAAAGTTGGATGCAGAAGGAACTGCATATACTTCACTCATAGTAGAGTTGGTTTGTGGTATGTGTATGACATGGAAATAGACCAAATCTTACCAGCTTCTGGAACCAGCAGTCAGTATATGAATTGGGATGAACCTACAGATCAATGGGATCGCCCTTTACCTAAGCGACATTTCCGTTCAGTCAGACACTCATTATAGTGTAGATTATTTAACATGTATCTTGAAAATCAGAGCCATTGTTGTGAGAATAATATGAATCTGTCTATACAAATCATAGTAGAATTTCTCAGTTTATTTGTCAGTTTAGCAGTGAGTATATGAATTTCTCAGACAAAACCTTGATAGATCAATATGGAGATGCTAATTAATTATGTACAATCAATATGGTACTAATTTATCTACTAAAGTACATAACTAAAGCTTAGGATGAGCATGCCCCAGAAGTTGCAGTATACTTTGAACTTTCGGTCATTGCTTTTCGTGATGAAAATATATCCAGCAACGAAGGATAATAGTGTGTCGTCTCAAATACCCTACACTCAAGATCAGGTAGTGGAACTTCAAAGTTAAGCGCAAGAATTGCTTGCCTGATTGAAGGGCGTTGATTACTATCTGGGTGGGCGCACCAGAGTCCTACTATCAAAAGATGCTCCATTTCTAGCAAGTTGAAGTCAGTACCTAGAAGTGGATCAGCCATTTCCAGAATGTGTCCTAATCCATATAGACCCCATGCCCACTCAATCAAGCTCACTTGATCATCTGCAGCCTCACGATTAATCGACTGTCTTCCGCTACCTATTTCCATTAGTACCACCCCAAGTGAGAAAACATCTGTTTCCTTGCTAACCTTACCTGTGATCACACACTCAGGTGCCATGTATCCCATTGTGCCTGCCAACATCGTTGTTTGAAATTTCTTCTCATGATCCACAAGCCGAGCTAGCCCAAAATCACCTAGTTTGGCATTGAAGTTTGAATCAAGCATTACATTACTAGACTTTATATCTCTATGCACCACACATTGTTCCCATTCTTCATGAAGATAAAGCAAAGCCGAAGCTAATCCTTGCGCAATCTTGTACCTTAGCCCCCAATTTAAGAGACTCCTTCCTCCAAACAAATGAGAATCCAAGCTGCCATTAGGCATAAACTCATAGACGAGGAGCAATTCTTTTTTCTCGTGGCACCACCCGAGGAGTTGCACCAGATTCTTATGCCTCACTTTACTGATAATCCTCACTTCAGATGCATATTCTTTTATACCTTGCTTTGAACATCTAGACACTCTCTTGACAGCAATGTACGAATCAATCCGTTTGAGGGATCCTTTGTAGACACCACCAAACCCTCCCTGACCCAGCTTTTCTTTCTCAGAAAAACCGTTGGTTGCCTTACTTAGATCTTTGTACAAGAACTTCTTTGGGCCACTGCCTTGTTCAAATTCGTAACCAATGGACTTATCGTGGGTGCCATCAAGTTTGTCAATCATTCCTTTCTTCTTCTTCCAGAAACAATAAACAAGGAATCCCAATATCCCTGAAGAAGCCAATGCTCCAAGTGACAATCCAATGAAGAGTCTCGTGACTCGTGTCTTGTTCTTGATAGAGTTTATGGCTCTCCGTGGATCGAACTTGACCATTGGTGGATCTTGCGCAGGTGTGTCTACCTCAGGATCTGTTCTGACATCACCACGAGCAGTTAAATTACCGTTCGGTTCATAAGTAGAGCTAAAACTCCACGAATGAAGACTATGAAGTGCTGAAGCATTTCCAGTTGCAGCAGAGAAGCCAAAAGTAACCAATTCAGGTAAATGATCTCTCAAATCAACCAGGTAAGAGAGGTAGTGTTTATCATATTTATCACCTTTCTTATAACTGAATTCTACACTCAGATTCTTAGAATTCGAATCATAAGTGATCTTCCCATAAGTCATCTTACCTTTCATCACACTATCAGTATTCAACCATGTCTCAGTAACAACCGACTCCATCGAATTAATATCTATACCAATATGTTCATATGGAGGATCCCAAACATTCGGATAAATATCAAACTCTACGGCAACAAATGCATTGGCCGTGTAGTTCAAAGGCTCAGAATCAGGTGTAAGCCCCAAGCTACCGCCTTTTGTCAAGTTAGCTGGAATTCTGGAGCCAACAGGAGCAAGAAAGAACGCTATTCCATCACCAAATGCATCGCCATTAAGCGAGTTGATGACAAATGTGAAATTTGTCGTGAAATTCGTTAGAGAACCGGAAGCTCTATCCCATAACTGGAGGGGCAGGGGATACGTTGCTCTGCCGACACTTGCTGACGCGGTTATATCGCGCTGGTTTGTGGTAAGCTGGATCACATCGTTTGATGGATAAGCCCTTTCATAGGTTATGTTGGGAACATTAGGGGTGAAGCTAGAGTAGTGGAAGGATAAGGTAGATACTAAAGGGATTACAAGGGAAAAAATGGTAATGATCTTGATGATTAGCCCAATTCTTGGTTGAACATGAACTGTTACCATGGCTGTTGTTATTGTTCTACTGGGAAACCAGATGAACAACTTCTACATCAAATTCATCACCAAGTTGTTGAAAAGAGTATATCATATTATTCATATTTTGTTCTTTATGTTCTATGTGTTCATAATAGTACAAAAGGCCATTCAAAAGCATCCAGATTACGTTTCTAATACTAAGTAATTCCAAGAGATTGATGGAGAAATTAAGTGAGTAATGACTCAGCTAATCATGATAGTACAAGTAGAAAGAACCAAATTAAGAGGTAATTTTAACATTGTGTAGGGTCTAGAATTAACAATAAAGTGTACATGAAAGAAAGAAGAGGGATTTTGCCGGCCATGAGAATTTCTCCATAAAAAGTAGCCGAATTAATTATCTTTAAATATTGAGGCTTTTTACTGGATTTTAATTAATTAATTATATTGAAACACTTAAAACTCTTACCTATATAGTTCAAAAAAACAAGACAACATATAACTTTAACGCCTCGTTTGGTAGGCCTCATAGCAGATACTCCTCGTTTGGTAGGCCTCATAGCATATATAAATTTGTGAGATTAAATAATGTTGTGTTACATTTCTTTCATTCCATTAAGTTTTCACATATTTTACGGACTGGGAATTGTTTAGCCCATAATTTAGTTGCTCATGTGCTTGTGGATGAGGGAGGGACTGTGTTGCCCTTTCCTTCCTAGTTGATTACTGTTTTTCTTAGTTTCTTTACTAGTTTTATTTGGTCAGACTTCACTTGTTGTGCGAATTTGTGCACATCAGGCTTTTGCTTTATTGAGATGAATGGAATGCTACCTTTTCCCCTAAAAAAAAAAAATTAGAGAATAGCAGGCTTGAGAAACTGCATAGTATTTCCCAATCCTAAAGTTGGGAGCCAATCTCCTGCCGACACGTGTAAGCGGTCATTGATTTTCATCTCCCCGTACAAAATGAAAAAATAGTTCCACTACGGACCAGCAATTCAATTAAGACGTATAACTTGGCTTGCTATTAGTCCAACTTTGACGTCACGGTGATATCAGGCTTATGCATTCAGCTTGAGAAAACAACTTGTCTCTCGACTGATATCAGGCTTACGCATTCTTCTTTCAAACGAGCCATAATGATAATGAAATATATCAAACGTACGTATGTGTAAAATCCTATAACACTTGTCAAGCTGTGTAGTATTTTCAGGAGGTGTATCAGTGGTTAACCGCCAGCATCTCAAAACCCCACAAACTCGCATTCGCACATTAAAAGCATTGGGCGTTAGTTAAAGAAAAAACCGGACAATGTGTTTTCGATGATAATGGAACATGAAAGATCAAACATATATTGTAGAGCTCTCAAATACATATTTGAACCTCCTCCCTTCTAGTTAAAATTTAGGCTAGCCCAGACTTGAATGACTTAGGTCCTGTTCAGTTCACCTTAATTTCATTTGTGTTCTAAAGTTAAACAGACTTTGCCTGGATAACTCTTAGAATGAGTGACTCACTAGAAAGTTTCCCGAAGCACACATGAGTGAGACATTAAAATGCACGGATTAGGACATGTGTTGGTTTGTGGGATCATAATATCACCTGACGAACAACCCAGTAATAACCGTGTCGGCCCAAAGGGTCGGGATCTCGGCTCCGTCGCTAATATGAAATTCCCTAAAACCTTCTCCCTATACCACTACCTAACTACTGGACCGGGCCCCACAAAAAGCTGGGCCAAACCAAGAAAGAAACAACCCTTGTCCAAGCCTTCCTGAACAAAAGATCCACTTGTTTTAAAACAAAGAGCTCGAACACTAATAACAGGCGATCCACGACGCGAGAATAAGACGGGCAAAGAGGACGGGCTCAACCTCCATAGTCCATACCGGAACAACAAAAGTTTCCATCGGAATAGTTGTGCCCCTACACTCTAATGCCCATGATGGAGCAAGCAACACGAAATTTAAGGATGGTAAGACTTATTCTAATGATGAAACAGGACTCCAACGGAATAGCCATGCCCCTGCAAATTATGATGTAATGAAAAAATAATAATCTAAGGTTGGCTTACATTGATTTAATGGTGGAGGATTTCAATGTAATAACCTGACCAATAATGTTGGTATAGGAGTTGAGTTGATTTATAAGGTGGTATAGCGGGGAAGAATTGATTTGCAAGTATGAGGTCAGGAGTTTTGAGCCATGTCTAATGCAGTTTAATTAGTTTTTTTATTTTTCCTTTTTTTGAAAAAAAGAAATTGCATCAAACACTGCAGGGCTGTGACTATGAGCATGTCAAAATAATTTTCCCAACAATTAAGATGACATCGCTTGTACAATTTCAGTAATCTATTATACATTAATATTCTTGGTAGGCAGACTGCAGATATTCATTAATTAATTTGGTATGACCTTGTCAGGCTCACTAATCAAAGTTTCTTAGTATATAGTACTTATGCTTAAGTTGTTACATATTTGTCATCAACAGGACGCATGCCAGTACAAATTAAACAACTGCCGAACATGAAAATACATGATGGCGATTGCTACTGAATTTTCCTTAAATATTCTCCGACATCTAGTCTCAATCTCTAAAATAAGACTCACACTTGTAAAAAACAGTTTTCATTCCTACATACAAAACAAAACTTTATAAAACACTTCAAATATGTTTAAACTACCTAAAATAAACTAAATTTGTTTCTTGTACAAAATTTTCCTTATTATAACCAGATACAAATCAACTTTAAACCTAATTACTTAACAACTACACTACATGTTACACATACTTGTGACGCATATAACACACAAGTACATATGTGATAGTTAAGAAAATGTTTTGAAGTTATCAACAGCAACACAAAACACCAGAACCAAAAAGGATGAGTCCTAAAACTACTAAACACATGGAATCAAGAAAATTAGGACATCTTTAGAGCCCACTACACTTATTTAGCATCTAGTAGTACATATTATTAGTGTCCTTTGGCCAAAATTCAATATTATTAATGTACGGGCTGCCTGGCAAATATATATTCAAAAAATGCATTACTTAGCCACTACAAATACTATACTGTACTTATCAATTATGAGTATGAGCATATTATTGGATTTGATAATGAACTAACAGAAACTAGTGGGTTTTTTACTTTTTTATGGCCAAATTGTGTTATCATATAATTAGCCATTTTGGTTTGTGTACGATAATAGCAATTTTATTATGACAATTAACGTGCGACTCGAGAACACAACGTCATTTTCGGGCTGTTTCAAGATTCTTTTTGGCACCATAACCGCAGCTAGCTATATAATTAACCATACCCCCCAAGTTGGTTAGTCGTTTGAATCATACTTCATTGGAACACAATACTAGGTTTTAATAATTAGGGATAATAAAGTACAGGCCCAATACTAGGTAGTGGGGATAAAGTAGAACACTTCATTTGAGAAACCATCCAACTTTAACAATTTGATAATTCCAAGATCTCAATTTGGATTTCCGAATATATTTCGCATCTTCTTTTTAATTAAAAAGATACGTGTCGAAAAAGGTTTCAAAGTGTTTCGTACTGTGTCGAATATAATATTATGAGAAGAAAGTGTTTGGTAAAACAATACCGACTTTCATATTTATTTCGTCATGGTAAGTTGAAACTGAACTTATTTATATCATTTAACTGAAATTTCAAACGAGAGATGTATTTGCTTGTACGTTATATAAGTTTGTTTAGAAAAATAACTACTTAAATGTCAATTACAGAGTACCAAAAGAGATACATGGCCGACCAACAACCTTAGTGGTCGTAACGTACAAATGTGAACACAAAAACTCGTGAAGCCAAATGTGTTCTGCATCTGAGAAATACAAACAAGCCAATAATGTGACACATGAGGGAGGGGGCAAAAGACGGTGGGTCCTCTCTCAAACTTGAAATCACGGTCCACATTCACAAAAATGTCTACTACAACGTTTGCCTCTCGGAGTGAATTGCAACTCCGTACACCCTAATTCTTGGCCACTCCCTCTTTCTTGAAGTCGGACATACTAGAAGATGGGTTGGGCCATGATTTTACTCTTTTAATTCTCGTTGATATCTCTATCCCTTCCCCCTTGTTGACTATCTTGGTCCAGTAGTCGTTTCTCGGAGTTTTGTTTCTTTCATTGGGCAATGGTCTGTATCCGATGAGTTTTCTCATCTTATTTCAGATTAATCCCACACTTAGAACTGGGGGTGAACGAACACTCTTGGATGTCAATTTCTGTATCGGTGATGGTTGATTAATTAAGGGTTGTTGTTCTCTCGATCTCACCCATTATTCGTGTTCTATTTTTATAGTCGTGCGGACAGGTTCTTTGATCAGACGTCTTCTGCGTGTTTCATTCAGGCTTCGGTTCTGGTTTTATGATTTGTAGTGTTCTCGAGTATTTTTGGGGTCACTTTCCCTCGGGCTATTATGTGATCTCTATTGTTAGGGACGAATGTGTCTCCGAACTAAGCTATGTGAGTGCGCGGCTCGGACATGCTCTAAACCGCCTAGAAGAGCAAAGCACCAACACGAGCTACAAATGAAGATCACAAGTCTTCGTGGTCGGGCCAAAGTGATCAGGGTCGGAGCCTACCTCACCCCCAAAAGCGTAGACCCTTATTCACCTCTGAGTTTCCATTTCCAGATGTGAAACTTTGAGTTTCACTCTCTACACCTGTGGGTCTCGACCACCACCCGGTTGTAGACCTTGATGAGCCCAGCTGATTATGTTTACTAGTCCACCTAACCCACAGTCATTTGCACATAGTCAGGCCCACTTAGAGGCTTAAGACATGTCCATGGGCCCTAGCCCAATCATAAGGAGTAATGTGGAGCGTTAGATTTAAACGATCTAACGGTAAGGCTACTTGATCACATTTGCCAATACTCACCATTAGGGAGTTTCCCAACTATTACCCTCTAAACCTCCTACTTTCTCTCTCTCTAGGAACGTTCCTACCTCGAGCTGGGCTTTCCTCGTTAAGTCACTTCCAGATTGCCTGTTTCCA
>JAYMSL010002836.1:0-13524 GCA_036897195.1 Plantago coronopus | reverse complement strand
AGTAGATACAACTTTAGCTTAATTAATTCCTTGAGAGACCGACACTCGGGATTAGCTTACTCTACGCTATTTATAGTGTCTAGTCTGTTAGTCTTGGCTTGATACAAATTTATTTGCTGGATAAAACGACGTCCATCAACTAACAACACCCAGAATCACCACAAAAACACCCAAGCACAAAAACACTAGACACAAAACACACAAGATGGAAATAAGACCTGCTGGTTGAACCGGAAAACCAAATTTTCCTCTAAGTTGAGGAAAATCCGGAATTTTCTGAGACTTACCTTATACATGAGCCGCGCCTCATCTGGGCTTGGTTGTCTCCAGTATCAGGCCTGGGATGTGGTACCTAGTTGACTCGTATTGTCGGTTTAAAAAGAAATGTATGAGGGAATTGTTCGGATGGTAACAACGGGTTTTTATGATTTGGTTCAGTTTGATACACTAAGTTACCAACTTTTATTCAGAATGTATCAACTTACCAAATAAACAAAATGTATTGATTGGGTGTATCAAATTGGATACTTTCGTGAGTACTCCAGATACTTTTCGTGAGTATCCCGGATACTCTGAGGCCTACAAAAGGGCAAATCAGATAATTCCATACTAATATTGAGCATTGTCGTAGTCCAACATTTATCTATGTTGGATGCGAAAATGAGTGCATCATGGACTGACTCGTAGCTCTCCCAGTAACAACATCTCAACTTTTTCCGACTTTTTCCGGAATGTAATCATGTACAACGAGTAATTGATGTAATTCTTTTTTCTTTTTTAAGAATAGACTAGGCCAATGGCTAGTGTGGACGGTATCCAACCTAACAACTCAATAATCCGGCGGCAACCAATTTGAACCTAACAAATTAATTAACCTAAGTAATCTGGAAATAATCCTACGCTGAATTTAATAATGATGCAAGCAATTAGACTATAAAACTTCAAAGTCTTCGAAGTAAACGAAGAAGAAAAATGAAAAAAGTGACAAATGGCATCCATTTTTCCTCCTGTAATTACGTTTGTCTTCTTCTTTCTTCAACATCACCTCACCATCCTCATCATCACCAACAACTCGCTTTCCCTTTCTCTCTCTCTCTCTCTCTAGTGAGAAGATGAAGATACGAAGCCGTTTATCTTCTCTCTCTTCGTCGTGTGTTGACTTTGACTATTCGCCTACTTAGCTTTCTTAATCACACATAAAATCATTGAGCAGGAGGTAACCTGTAAAGAGGATTTCATTTCCATCCCACTTTTTGCTGCTATTTGATTCCCACTTTTTTTCTCTGTAAAAATACGCAGAACCCAGTTCCCTTTTTCAATGGGTTCGTCTCGTTTAATAGCTTTTTTCTTCTGTTTTCTAGTTTGTGTCAACAACTGTCAAGGATTTGGGACCTATGGGTTCGATGTGCACCATAGATACTCTGATACTGTTAAGGGTTTCTTGGACGTTGATGGATTGCCGGAGAAGGGCTCGCTTGATTACTTCGCCGCCATGGCTCACCGGGATAATTTGTTTAAGGCTCGCCGTTTGCAGACTACTCCGGCGGACAATTCTTCTCTGCTCACTTTTATGGGCGGCAATGATACTTACCGTGTCAGCTCGCTTGGATTGTAAGTTTAACTTCTGCTTTTTTGTTAAGTTTGATCAGTTGTGTGTTTTGTGAATTTTGAAATTCAGCTTAATATGTAGAATTCTGGTAGAAAGGAAGGTTGTATGAACTTGAATTGATTTGCAAGTTTTACTGCTCTTTTTATTAGAGATTATTATCAATTATTTGATGGAATTCGATCACTGCAAGTTCGAGCTTAGGTGTGAATGTGATGGAAGTCTATGTTAGTGATTAGTAATTTAGCATAAACGAATTCATACCACAACTGGCTCCAAGTTCGAACTTAGTGGTGATGGAAGTCTTTTATAGAGATTAATAAACTAATTGAATACACAATTCATACAAGTTCGAGCTTAAGGTTATAGTTGAGATGGTATTCTTTTATTCTTTAGACTTATGAATGGTATTGTTAAGCAAGCCGGGAGATTTGTCTGAAGAGTTCTAACTTTAGGACAGTAATTGGTGAATTGTGTGATTTGTGATTTACAATTTTGTGTTCATGTGGATGCAAATGTTCACATTCACATCGTAAAACTGTTCTTCTGATAAAATTGTTATGTTAGGACCTGCGAGAAGAATTTATGTGAGAATTGTGAAAATAAGGACTTTTGCTACTCGTAGATTAGGTCATGCTGAAATAAATGGAGATAAATTGAAGTATTGATGGTTTGTTTGGAAAGTTAGTCATTAGTGGTCCAGCTTAACATATGAGTAGTGCCGGTCAATGGTCATTAAGAAATAGTGGATAGTGTAAAAGTAGTGAAATGAGCATTAACACTAGGGCTGCCTAATTCACAAAGCACTCGGAGCGCGCATGTGATTCTCTCATCATGGAGAATCGATTATCCAATGAATCAAATATTTTAGATTCGTTGATTTTTGAAACAATTCACTAACTTTTGAAACGTGATTCGTTCTTTTTTTTACTTGATTAGCTACTATAAGTTATTGGATTTGCTAATTTGCACCAAAACAAAGGATTCATTCTCTAGATATAGAGGCCCAGAACACGACTTTGGGAGAACCAGATCGTGGGAAAATAGCGTCCGGATCATTTATTTCTACGTTCACCTTCATTTATTCGATTCCCACAAAATGGCGAATTGGAGCTCATGTTCTGAAACACGATTCACTGGGGGTGGAGAATCAGGCAAAGGCAACCCTGGTTAAAACCCTTTGTTGAGTCTAGCAAAGTGAAGTGGTCAAATAAGTCCATCAATAGAGGTTCTGAACAGGTTCCCAAACAAGGGTAACTTTCCATGTAATCCCCAATACGGTGTTCGAGTGGTGGGATTTGGGTTCATATTTGAACTCTCAGTTGAATTCGCTCGATTTCTAGGGGAGATTAGTCATCAGGAACAACAAATTGTTTATGTTCTTTCTTTTCTTTGTTTTTGCATACAAAATAATCTACTTTTGTTGTATTTGCAGCTTGCATTATTCACTTGTTACGGTGGGAACCCCTGCTTTGAGTTTCCTCGTGGCGCTTGACACGGGCAGTGACCTATTCTGGTTACCATGTGACTGTAATAGCTGTGTCCGTAGCTTGAATTTAACCTCAGGGAGGGTAAGTAGTAGTACAATCTGTAACGTTATAACGTTGCATTAATTTACAACATTCAAGTATGAAACTTTACCCAAGTTGTTGAGTTTTATTAGATGGCATTTACTTGAAACTTTGGTTTATGTATGTATATATAACCAGTTCTTAATATATTTTGTGTAACAGAGTTTAGACCTGAACATTTACAACTACAACTCGTCATCAACTAGTTCACGAGTTCCATGCAATAGTAACTTGTGTGGACCGAGGAGAGGATGTGCCGTCAGGCGAAATGCATGTGCTTATCAAGAGGTTTATCTGTCCAGCAATACCTCAACTACAGGAATTTTGGTAAATGATGTTTTGCATTTGGGTTCTGATGCAAGTCCACAAAGCCCTGTTGAAGCCCCAATTACGCTAGGGTAGGTGATCCTTCTTCTCAGGAAGAAGTACAGCAAAGTTTTATCATATATCCTAACATTAAATTAATAGTTCTAAGCTAGATAAGTTTTAAAGAAAATTCGTTCTCTCTGATGTAATATTTTGTTCTTTGTTATGGTTGCTTTCTTCTGCAACCTCATACTTACAGGTTCCTGTTCTTGTTCTGCATTTCAGGTGTGGAATTATCCAAACAGGTGATTTCTTGGATGGTGCTGCTATTAATGGTTTGTTTGGGCTCGGTATGGATAGTATATCTGTTCCTAGCACTTTAGCCAGCAGGGGACTAGCAGCAAATTCTTTCTCCATGTGCTTTGGTCAAGATGGGCTGGGAAGAATTGAGTTTGGAGATAAAGGAAGTCCAGGCCAACAAGTTACTCCATTTAACATTGAAGGATCACAGTAAGCAGTCATATTTGCTTTTGATGAAGTTCAGAAATAAATTATCAGCCGGGCTCCCTTGTTGTGATTTATTGATGATATGTTCATTTTTCTGGCAGTCCAACTTATAATGTCACGATGACACATATTACTGTGGGGAATAATGTCACCAATCTTGCGTTCTCGGCCATATTTGACTCTGGCACATCATTTACATATTTAAATGACCCTGCCTACTCTGTAATTGTAGAGGGCGTAAGTCAAGAAACTATTATCTTCTTTTCTCATAAATTTATCTTTTAATTGTGAACTGAAAACTTATCCTTTTTTTCCAGTTTAATTCCCAAGTTACGGAGCAACGTTATCAACCCGACACGGATATTATCTTTGACTATTGTTATTCCCTGAGGTTAGCCTTGGTTCACAAAATGTTTTATATGTGTGTATCTTAATTGTTAAATTGACAGATATTCTTGTTTCCCTGCAGTGCATCTCAAGATAGTTATTCTGTTCCAGACTTGAACTTAACAATGAGAGGCGGAGGCATCCTGTTTATTACTGCACCAACAATCGTGATTCCCGGCAGGGTGAGAAGCTACAGCAGATACTTATGCAGATTCTGTTTTTGTCCAAGATGTGCTAATTTCTTTTTTACTACAGGCTGGTGGATATGCTTATTGTTTGGCAATGGTCAGAAGTAATGATGTTAACATCATTGGACGTAAGTTATAAAAAATTACTACAAGATATTATTCTTTTCATTCATCTACAATGATACATCTGTTTTACCTAATGACATACCACTTCTAACTGTATTACTATGTTACTGTCTGTCCAGAAAACTTCATGACTGGTTATCGCATGGTCTTTGATCGTGAGGAGATGACTTTGGGTTGGACGCCAGCAAGTTGTAAGTCTATTCTTCTACTTTTTCTTCTTGCCTATAACTGGATTGCACCTACTTGAAAAGGCATGATTCGAGAAGTTATAAAGTGGTTTAGCGGTATGTGGTCTGGGGTTCGATTGGTGCAGGTTTAGTTGCTATTAATTGCTTTGTAATACTTTGCTTATTCCAAAAAAAAGGCATGATTCTCATTTCATATTAAGATATTCTACAATTCTTACGTGTTATTGGAATAGTTTAAAAAAAAATTCCGTCTTCTAATAGCTTTGCAAGAAACCTTTATTTCCAAATTGAAGTTCTCAAGCTGAAGCCAGAAGCATTTCATTTGATACTTTTAGCAGCTGTTGAAAGTGATTATAAAAGTCGGTGCAAGCATCTGGCACAAGTTGCATGTGTTCAATGCATTATTATGCACACGAGTTTATTGAGTAATGACACTGCTTCTCTCAGGTTATGATTCAATCAACAACGGGCCAACACCATCCAACGGGCCCAACTCTAATGGAGCTCCTACACCTTCCTCTCTAGACCCCGAAGCCACTCCAGCCAACAGAACTCGTGTTAATCCGTCACAACCGTCTGTTCCATTCAGACCATCTTCTGGGAATGATGGGAACGATGCAGCTAGCTTAAGCTCCGTCTCAAACAAACTTCTGATGTTCATTTTTTCGGCTCTTGCCCATCATATTTTCATTCATTATTTGTGAGATCTGGTGAGATCTGTTTGTTTATAGTATAGAGGGTATAGTTATAGCATTACCACAGAAAGTTTGAAACTACTTGTCAATCATTTATTTTGAGAGGACCACAGTACTTATTTACATTGACATGGTTGGTAGCAGTCACCACCTCAGATTTGAGTTTTTGCTATTTGTAGCTCAGTATATATGTAATTTACACCTCATATAACTTCAGTTTTCTAGCACGTCATTAATGACTCGAACTCTCAATCTACTGTTTTGAGCTGGAGCGTGTTAACGATTGAGCTAACACTTTGTTTCTATATATCAATGACCTAACAAACCAATCAACTGTATGCTTTATATACATGCATTTATTTTTCAGCTAGTGTGGTGTGTTAAGTATCAGGGATGCAACAAATTGGTCAACTTCAATTATTATCACCAATGTATGTGTGAATCAGATATTGGTAGTTAATTATGTACTTAGTGTTCAAGATTCATGCATGTTTAAAGGACATGTCAACCAGCTTTTGGAAAGCTAATCATAATTATAGTTAATTAATCAGGCTGCTGCCTGGTCATTGAGAACTGTTTGTTGTTTGCATTCATAATGCGTAATTGCATACGTCTTCCGGTAATTGTTGTTACTTTAAACCTATTCGCCTGGAGCAATTTAGAACGGGTGACCTACTAATAAGTTATTTTCTTAATACTGCGCACAAGTGATGATATAAAGTATGTGTGTTGATTTGTGAAATCGGAAATATCAGTACAGTCGATGAGTAATCGCTACGCACCAAAATTGTTTCAAAGGATTGATTAGTGCATTATTTTCATATCCAATGAAGAATGAATGAGGCCATATAAAGTGAGCTATTTTGGGGGAAAGGAAACCAATGAAAAGCAGAAGCAGTAACCAATAAGTAGCTTGATGCATTTAGTAATGGTGGGGCAGCTATTTGCCTCCACTTCTTCATGGAAGGAACCAATTCCTTTCACTTTCATGATTCTAGATATTATTTTGGAAATGAATCCAATGATCTGTGAGGATCAATAGATCTCTGTGTGTATAAATTGCAATGTCATTTGCATTCAAATCTCATTCCAGAACTATATCTTCTCTTTATTCCTAACAAAATACAGTGCGCATAGCTCAGCTCTAGCATCGGGCAATGGCCGCGGTTAACAATGGAATCAGCACTGGCGATTCAATTCCTCTGCTCACTCCCTACACCATGGGACAGTTTGATCTCTCCCACAGGTCTAATCTCCTACTCCATAGTTTAAAATAGTTTTAGATATTGCATATTCGACAATGTCACGTCACTATTCAGTTACCTGTGGAGTGTGGCCTACTGACAGACACAAATTGATGTAGAACATGTGCTATTGTAAACTGATTTGATCTGCATTTTAGATAACATTGCTAATTTGATATCGCGAATGTTTGCACAGAATTGTACTGGCACCACTATCAAGGAACAGATCTTACAACAACGTTCCACAACCACACGCAGCATTGTATTACTCTCAGCGAGCAACAAAAGGCGGTCTTCTCATCTCAGAAGCAACTGGTGTGTCGGATACTGCACAAGGGTGCGTATAAGAAGCTGCTTCTAATCGTACATAACTTTTTGCAGACTATAGTTATCATAATTCATCATGATATTACATGGTCTTCTTTATAATGATATTTGATATTCCAAGCCTAAGTCGTGTGATGTGAAAGTAAACTCCGACCTGATTCTTACTACAGGTATCCAGAGACACCTGGAATTTGGACTAAGGAACATGTTGAGGCATGGAAGCCGATTGTTGATGCAGTTCATCAAAAGGGGGCGATTTTCTTTTGTCAAATCTGGCATGTTGGTCGTGTATCTGATTACAGTATGTGAAGTATCAAACTACCTATTCGTATTGCATTATACTACCTATCCATCACATGGAGTTAATTCATTTGAAAATACTTGAAATCAGGTTTTCAGCCTAATGGTCAAGCTCCCATCTCATCAACTGACAAGGGAATCACCCCTGGCCTAGAAGGAGGAGACTGGTCTCCTCCTAGACGACTAAGCAAGGACGAAATCCCTGGTATTGTAGATGATTTCAGATTGGCTGCTCGTAATGCTATTGAAGCAGGTTCGTGCCATAACTCCATGTATATATAATTACATACTCGTAAAGCACTTTGTATATATAATTACATGCATCGGATATCTAAATGGAAGAATGATTCTATAAAACAGGCCTGTCAATACTAACTGTTGTATATATGAATTACAGGATTCGATGGAGTTGAGATACATGGGGCAAATTCTTACTTGATCGAACAGTTCATGAAAGATCAAGTGAATGACAGAACGGATGAATATGGAGGAAGCCTAGAAAACAGATGTCGCTTTGCACTTGAAATAGTAGAAGCATTGGCAAGTGAGATCGGCCCTGAAAGAGTTGGAATGCGACTCTCTCCCTATACAGACTTCATGGAGGCTATTGACTCGAATCCTGATGCTTTAGGCCTCCACATGGCAAATGAGCTAACCAAGTTCAACATCCTCTATCTCCATGTGATCGAACCACGAGTTGCTGGTGCAAACGTGGAGCGTAAGGCAGAGGATGCAGTTCCTCATAAGCTCCTTCCAATGAGGAAAGCTTTCAAGAACAGTTTTATTGCTGCTGGTGGGTATAACAGGAGCAAGGGCAATAGTGTGATTGCTGAGAATTACGCGGATTTGATTGCGTATGGACGGTTGTTCCTGGCAAATCCCGATTTACCGAGGCGATACGAGGTGGATGCTCCTCTGAACAAGTACAATAGGAGCACGTTTTACATACCGGATCCGGTTGTTGGTTACACAGATTATCCGTTTCTTGAAGAAGCTAATTAAAGCATGGTTCAGTAGAATCCTGCTTGATGGGTGGTTTGATCGGCTATTCAGTTCGTAGTTATTTTAAATTATTTATCTTTACCTTTTTATTTTGAAGCGGAAAAATGAAAATAATGGTTCTCAATTTATCCTGACCCGAATCTCTGGATATTTATTAACTATTGCTTTCCTTGTATCAGGAGTTGTCCAGATTATGCATGCATGCAATTGCTGAATTTGTTTAATAAATTCTGACTTTTTTGTGATGTTTTAGTCAGCATTTTAATTAAACATAAAGACTGGTGAAGCATATATGTGAACTCTTGATCAACATCCCGACACGAGTTGAACGAATTAAATTTAAATTGAAACAACATATGAATAAACTTATTGTTTATTATATTTATTTCAAAATACAGTTCAAGACTCGGATAGACGTGCTACATGACTCTACTCTCACATGAATAAAGTATGGCCTAGTAGATCAAATACAAGAACATTGGCATACATCAGTTTCTATGCACACTCCCTTGACCGTATGTCCTGCATTCTCCTTCTTTGCACAATCGTTAAAACATTTCGTCTTATCACAATATTTTCCTTCAATGGGAATTATCTCGGTGTGACATTGGGGCCTTGCATCACCTACATTAAGAAATAGATTGGAAAGTAAGGAAAAAAACGTTAAAACATACATACTACTCGGAAGTGAATTTGTTATACCGAAATATTACAAAGTAATGAACTGAGTGAAAAAGATGTGAGATATGAAATCCTTACAGTTTTGAACTGTCAGAAGAAACATCAAAAGAATGGCTGAAATTAGTACGGATCGGTTCATCTTGAGAATTGAGAATTGAAAGTGAGTGATACTTTGATATTGCTGAAAAGTGTTTGTGCCGGATTCAATTAACAGTAATGAGGTTTATATAGGAAGAAAAAGAAGCCTTGATTTGATAGTAAGATTTAAATTTCCCCAATACTTGGAAAATTTCTATTAATTTGCACTTGGAAAGATTTCGATGAGTTGCAAAAATCAATTGCATTTAATGTATAAATTAGTGGAGATACTTTCTCCATAGTTATGATGTGATGTTCCGTTTCTTTTTCTCAGTGTGAAATAAAAAAGAATCTACCACTATAAATTACTCATATTGGAAAATAAGTTCTTCTTTTACCATCTTCAATCAGCCTGTAATTAAGCTCATAATTAGTTAATTACGCGTTCCAAAAATGAGTTAGAAGAGTATTTAACTAGCTAGCCAACAATAGTCTCATCTATATATATAAGATGAATGGTTATTTGAAAAACTAGAAGTGTCACATGGGATGAATTTGACATGGACATCCTTAATTCTCACCAAGAACAAATTGTAATCTATATTTGGAAAAAACTTATGAGTCATCTTCATTGTTAGAGTGTTGGTAAGAGAAATGTTATATATAGTATCTTAAACACACGCCAAACTGCCAAAGGCACTTTAAATTTTGTGATATATTTCCAAAGTCTTTTTAATGCAATTTTTTAAAATAGGTTAGCTATATTAATTATTAAGTTGTTAATCAAAATTACAAAGGAGTAAACAAAGTTAAAAATTGTAGGAAATCATCACAAAATTCCACACGAATCTGGAATTGATTTTCCTAGGGGTCCATTACTCCATTTACAATTATTTCATTTTAAATTAAGCATCACAAAATTTACGAACAAGGTTCACCAAAATTATTGTATTTTCTTAATTTTTAATTCTAAAGTACAACAACATTACCAAGAGGAGAAATATCTCAAGCATGCCTCTAATACCAAATATCCGTCATTACAAAGTTCCTAAACTTCACCACAAATTACTCTCAAATTAAGAGCAGGAAAATATATAATAAAATTACTTTACAAAAACGCTGATTGATGAGTACTTTCATAATATAATTTATTATATTTATCTATTCTATAATTTTCTAGAGCAATTTGAAGTTCGTACAATCTAAAGAGTTTATAATGGAATGAGACCGGGTAGTATCATTTTTAATTATTGTATTGTATGTCACAAAATATATATATTTCCCATTTTTTACAACTGAGCAAACTTAGTATTCATATATTTTAAAAGAGGGAAATAAATAACATAAAACAAGTGTTTATACTATAAACAGTTCTCACTCCGTCCCATTTATAGTCTAGCATTTGAATTTTTGCATACCTTTTTTTAGAAACATGGTATCATTTTGATATATACTATACATGTGATAGGTAATGAGATGTATAAATTGATATGTACTCAGTAATACGGGTAGAGTTATGATTGTAGTTTATAATGGAGAGTATGTATATATTCCATACAAGTGAGGTAATTAATATGTCAATTAAAACTTATTAACAATTGAAATGATACATTTGTAACGTTTTCATTTTTGAATAATTTATTTAACATTGTTTCTTTGGGTTAAAATCTGTGTCAACTTTAGTAAATGAAGTTATTTAGTACAGAGGAAGTACAAATAAAGTTTTGACTAAAACGAAAAAAATTGGGAAAGATTACAAGTAGTCTTTTAAAAAATGTCATTTAAGAATAGCATTCAAGAATTCTAAAAAAAAATATCATTTAAGAATATCAATTATTTGCAATAATTAAAATTAACTATTTTACTATGCATGCATAAACATTAATTATTTATCATAAACGTGAACTATTTAAAATACACATAAACTCTGTTTGTCCGTAAACATGAACCATTTTACAATACACCATACATTATGAAACAATATATATTAAAGTTCAATGGCTATTTGAAAAAACAGCCATGCCACGTGAGCATTTTTTGACATGGAGGCCTGTAATTTCTTTCAAGCACAAAATCAGATGAGTATACATGCCCATAATCTTAGAATTTGATGTCTAAAGTGTATATTCAATGGTCAAAGCCTTTGTAGTCGAGTGGTAAACTGACATATTTCGGGTCCAAGAGGTCAATGACTTGATCCCACAATGGGTGAATATATATCCAAAATGAGTGATTATTTTCTCTATAATGAGGATTGGAGACGTATTTGACTGATAATTTCTTAGCTAGCATTAATTCAACATATATTCATTGAAATTTAGTATTTTTGAAGTGATCTTTGTTATTGAAGAGAAATCCATAAATATTAACTGAACCATTGGTAATTAATTAACTTTAAATTATACTAATTCAAATGACACAATCTTATGAAATACAACTTTTTCTTATACACTGAAAAAACAAATTGTACGAAACAGACGGACACAAGTTTTAAAACACTTAGACCTAGACACATATTTAGAACGTGTGAGCTAACTAATTAAAATAACATTATTATATGTTATAGGAAAAAGGAAAAAGTTGTTTTTGCAAGAATTTCACAAATTTAAATTTATAATTCAAATAACTATAGACAGCGAACCGCAACTCAGTTGGTAGACTTCACCTCTAACAAATAGGTTGGGGTTCGAGTCACTCTGAGGGTAAATGGGGAACCATTCTTTCACCGCTTCAAGGAAAAAGTAATTTTTAACAGATTGTTTGGGCGCTTTTGAAGTTTTCGAAGAGTTCATGGGTGTGCAATAGGAAATAAAGTATAGAGACCCACCTTGCAATTTGACAGAGAGATCTTCTTTATTGCATCTTTAGCCCCTTGAAGTTTTCTGATTATGCACCTTAGTATTAAAAGTTTCGGATCTTAAAAATGAGCCCTACGGAATTTAGAGTGAGTCTTGCGAGAGACCTTTTTTTTACAGTTCAGTAAAAATGTTCTGATCCTTTAAACTCACAATATGAAAAAACACTGATGCACTATAAGAATCACTAATACACTATGATCAGTGCATCAGTGTTTATGTTAGTGTATCGGTGTTTCTTATAGTTTATCAGTGCATCCGTTCTTATTACAGTAAATCAATGCATCAGCTTTTATATCAGTGGAGGGCCTGAAAAGTGTAAACTATGATATGGGATAAATGGTAGGTCCCGAAACTCAAGCAAGCTCATTTGATCCCAGATCTACATTAAAAATGGAGTCATCTATGGAGTTATAAGGGTGGTCGAACGGTATGGGTGTTTTTTTTTTTTTTTGAAACGGCAAAAATTTGGAAATGGTAAGGATGTTGGAGTAGCATAGGAGAGGTCTGAAAAGTTCGAACTCCAGTTGATGCATAAGGTGGTTTAGGAATGGAGTTATATGGTGCGTATGGATGTATTTTAAATTAGGACAAATTACATCCAGTACTCCTCTTAGATTTCCTAATTACACATGGATCTTATTATATGAAACAATTACATATAAGTCCTAAACTAATTTTTTCTGAAATTGGAACCAAACAAGCCTTTAACATTTTCTTTTACTTCCATATCCTTCAACTTTTTAAATTTCAAATGTAACCCCAATGTTTTAAACTTTTTTTGCATAATGGTCATTTTCTTCAACCTTTGTTATTCTAAAAAATGAAACATCCATTGAAGACCTCAAGCTTATTTTTCCTCCTTCCTATTTTTTCATTTTTCAAAAATAATTGAATGGGTGGAGCTTACAAGCTCCGTCCTTAGCCTGGAACAGCTCTGGTGACGGAGAGCTCCATGGATTCAGCTCCACCTAGGAACTGTGCTCCGATGGCAGACCTGTACAACTCCGCCACCGGAGCTCCAAAAAACAAATGAAAGAAGAAAAAGAAACGAATAGAAAAGAATTAAAAGGGATGAAGAAGATAAGAAGCTACATTAATAGAGTCTTCAATTATTTTTATTCTAAAATTAGTTTTAATTTATTTTTAAAACTTAAATTATTTGTAGTTAAATTTATGTAAGCAACAATAAATTAAGTGTGAAACTAAAATTTTTAAAAATGTCAAAATTGCAATTTATAGATTTTTCTCTTATCAGGGTGAAGCCTTTGATTTATAATCTAAAACATTTACGTAGAGGTGAAATGCTCAAATATTATGGAAAAATTAATAAAATACGTGGACTTTAAAATTAGCACCCATTGCACCCTTTTATGCAGAAATAATAAATTTTAGGATAGAAGGACACGCTAATTAAATCAAGTTTTATGATGGCCGGAATATTAAATAAATTAAGACGTAGA
>JAYMSL010002835.1:0-13526 GCA_036897195.1 Plantago coronopus | reverse complement strand
TTTAATTTGGAAAAAAGAAATTGAACGATGTTTGAAAAAAAAAAAAAAAAAAACTTTAATATGGAATCAATACACGAATGTTTTTAACTAATTGTATTAATTTGTTTAATTATAAAGTACATACAAAATACACTTTATACTATCAATGCATGTTTAGACACGTTATTTTATGATTATTTATAACATTTCTCAATTTATTAAAAAAGATCGTTTTCAGGATATTAACCATATTATGAAAGTTTAATATTATTTGGTCAAAACTTTCAGTTCTATTGAAGAAAAAGATTTTGTTCTTAGACTAAGAGAATTTATTTGATGTTCGGGTGTAACCACTGTACACCACTAAAAACACTTATGTAATTCGTAATTGCAAAGTTATTTTTTTCACTGCTCTTTTATTTGAAGAAATTGACAAATGTGTATGGGTCATTGGTGGTGTTTGAAATTATTTTTCAACTAAGCTCGGTCCGTTCAATTCACATGATTTTTTTAACTGACTTGAACTGAACGTATCTGAATCGAACTGAATTTAAATATAAATTTTAACTGTACAAACTGACTGTGAACTAAATTGGATTGTAAATCTGAACTGTGAGTAAAACTAAAATTGAGGTGAATTGAGCATTCCTAAATCGGTTGTAATTTTTCCAAAAAGAAACGGACTACTGGGCCTGTATATGGTACAAAGGTGCTAAGGTCTAATAACTTAAAGGCCCAAAATTGAATTGAACCTTATAATATGGTTTTTTTTTTTTTTTAATAACTATAATAAGGTTCAAACCCTGAATCAGTGACAGTTGTTGTGCCGCAAACATTTCATTCTACTCCCATTTTATGTTGGGAAAAAGGCAAGCCGGTACCAATACTGGGGTTAACTGTTTCCCGGAGTCCGGTGCGGTGATCTTCTACACTTGTAACCTAGCTCATTTTTCTTTACTTGATGTGAAGCCCAAGTTATTCAAAAGCCAACCTTTTTCTCAGGTCAGAAAGCTCATTATCTCCTCTTCTTCTGTTGTTTCCATTCCTACCTATCATTCTACATTTATTCAAGCAAAGCTGTTATCATCATCTTTGTATCTGAAATGGCTACTGCTCTTGTTAGGAAATCAAACACTAGTTTCTTCTACAGCTTATTTCGCTACAATACTCGCATTCTGTGCGAATCCCAGTAGGCAGTATGTTTCTTCTCTATTGCTTTACTTCTCTACCTCCACCTCCAATTCTAAGGAAACCCTAGAGCAACCAGCTTTAAACATGGCTGCCCAATTCATTGTTGACAAGTACGAATTTTCTCCTCGGGCAGCTTTAAGAGTTGCCTCTGTTTCAGCTAAGAGTAGAAACCCGCTAAATTGTGAGCTACTGTTCACATCCTTCAAAGAAAAGGGCTTTTCCAACCCCCAATTGGAAAAAATCGTAAGGTATCACCCAGGACTGGTATCTTCATGTTTTGAAAATACAATCGAGCCAAAATTCAAAAATCTGGAGGACTTTGGTTTTTCGGAAAAATCCTCCAAATGGTCCTGTAAGTTTACTACTCCGCCCATTTAGTCCTGTAATTTTTCCACTCCCTCACTTGGTCCTGTAAGTATATTAAAATTCTAATTTTAATACTCCAGTAACAAATCCGGTGAGCCGAACTAAATTTAGGGCTAATTCGCTCCCTATTCGATTGAACTCGTGAATTAATACAAATTCACAATCTAATTCACCTACTAATTCGCGAATTAATGAAAATAGAATACATAAAGAACCAAAGTCTGGGAATGGAAGGACATGAATGAGTAGTATATACTCATATCAACGCGCATTTAAATTCATATTATTTTGAAATATAATGAGATTTATTATACTCTGTCCTTTTTTTTGTTTAATGTGAGTCTAGTATGTAATGAGTTTTTATTTTGGTGTTAATATACTTTATGATTTTGGTTCTTATTTTTTTTTGTATTTTCCTTATTTCGCGAATTAGTAAATGAATTAGATGGTGAATTAGTACTAATTCACGAGTTCAATCGAATTGGGGGCGAATTAGCCCTAAATTTAGTTCGGCTCACCGGATTTGTTACCGGTGTATTAAAATTAGAATTTTAATAAACTTATAGGACCAAGTGTGGGCGTGAAAAACTTACAGGACCAAATGGGAGGAGTAGTAAACTTACAGGACCATTTGGAGGATTTTTCCTTGGTTTTTCCAGTAGTCAAGTTGTGGACATAATTGCAAATAATCCATCTATTCTGCATAGTAGTGGTACTCGGATCACCCACGCTCTGTCTGTGTTAAAGGGCTTATTTGAATCAAATGCTAATGTCTTCACAATTCTAAAGAGGACGGTATCTGAAAATATTTTTTTCTCTGATCTAGAGAAGACAATGCTGCCAAATATTGAATACCTTAAGAGCTGTGGCCTATCCATGGAGCACATAAATACTGCTATATGTACTTTTCCTCGTCTCCTAGCTGTAAAGCCAGATAGAATGATTAAAATTGTTCACAAGGTTGATGAACTGGGTCTTGAGAGGACATCTAAAGCATATATTCATGCTCTTTTTGCTGCTAGTACAGTGAGTCACGTGAATTGGGAGCTCTGAGGACATTCCGGGAATTAGGTTTTTCCGAAGGTGATATTTTGAGTGTCTGCAGGATCAAACCAAGAGTGCTTACTTCATCTGTGCATCAGATTAAGAAGGTAAGAGATGTTTTGCTCGAGACGGGGAAGTATGATATATCATGTATTATTAGAAGCCCTGAAGCACTTAAACAGAGTGTTGAAAAGCGGTTTAAACCACGATTGCATGTGTTAAAGGTTTTGGAAAAGAGAAATCTGATTAAGAAATGGCCTGCTCTTGCAACACTTAGTGCGAGGACTAACAAGAATTTCTTCAAAAAATTTGTTGTTCCATATGTGAGTGAATTTTCCGAAGATTCAATCGTGAAGATTGCTTTTGGTGCCGAAGACGAGATGAAGGCTCTCTCATAATATGTGTTCGAGCCATATTGTAAACTGACCAGAGGTCATAGGCCGATAGGTGTATCTGCGATGGTTGGTACATACCTTGAACACTTTAGCACTTTTTATTTATGCTTGCCACTAAATTTTGGCTGGGATGGATATGTCAACTCCACTTTGGAGTAAGCTTAACTAATACTTGCTCTTTTGATGACAAGATTGCATTTCTTTCTTCAACCAGGATCATGTCTAGTGTTGTGGATTTGTAGGATCTCATAAATTAGATATAGTACTTGCACTGGTTGACTAGATCGTTAGTCCGAAGAATGTGAGCATTAGTAGTGTATTGGAATGTTTTTATTCACATTTCTATGATTGCAGTTGTACTTGTACACCAGTTGTCATAAGCCTAGGGGTTCATATTTTCTTGTTGATTGTGTCCTTTTGCTGCTATCCTTCGTATTAATTTTCTCTGTTCTATGAAACACATACAGTTTGATTAATGTATAGTTTACTCTCTTCTTGTTTTGACACCTTTTGACGAGACTGGTTCTGATTCATCAAATTATATGTCGTGGAAGCTCTTTTCTTTCTCCTATCAATTTGAGTTACATTTATGTTGGGAGTCTATTCATCTACAATTTAGATTTGAATTTGTGTTACACTTTAGCTAAGAAGTTATACAGCTATATTTACATGATTTCTTTGTTGTTTCAATACAATGAGATATGCTTTTAGAAGCAAATACATGTAGGTGGAAGTTTTCCAGTTGCTCTGATCTTATTTGCTTTTTCCCTAATCTTTGACTCCTCCCTTCTTTGGTTCTCCTCCGCCTGCGTCCTGGCTCCTCCCGCTATCCCCTCAATTCTTTTGACCTCAATCCGGTAGCTCTGTGCAGATTTTATCCTTTTCTTGTCCAATTCAGCCTGCACCCAGTTGTCATCATCAATCTTTTTACTATCAACTAATCATAAAAACTATGAAAGTTCTTAAACAATGTTTTTTATTCAGTTTATGAATTATTTTCTGTTAAAACTGTAATGAGTTCTGCTGGACGAACTCAGACCTTTATCCTCTCTATGTTTTGCTCTTAGCCTTACCTGCTTCTTCTCCCAGTCATTGATATTAGATGTACTAGTATCCGCTTTTATCCATCTCCTTTCCAATTTCGCCTGAAAATTCGTTATCATGATTTATAGCATTCGTCATAAGATCCTCATGGAGGTTTATCTAGTTTCATCGTTGATAAACATTTTTTCCCTATTGTTAACTATGTGAATTCCCTGAAATAAACTGTAAGTTGCAAGCAATGTTGCCATTCGGTAAAACATATGGGATGAACAAACCTCCGTCCTTTCTATTTTGCGCTTCGCCTTTGCTTTCTTTTTGTTCTCCCAATCATCAATTGTGGCCTTCATCTTCTCATACCTGAAATATGTCAATTTTTATAACACAGTTGACAACGACTGATAGTACGAGCTATGAGTATTGGTTCATTCATTGTTACCGTTCTCTAATGCTTGCCATCTCTTCCTTCTCCCAAGCATCTGCCTGAGAGTCTACCGGTCGAGATCTTGTTGTTCTCTGGCTTATTGTTGCCTCAACAGGTTGTACTTGGCCTCTTGGAAGTGGTGTTGGTGGACGATAAGGCTTGGGTTCTTCGGCAATGTTTAATTGCTTATCTGCAAAAGTTGAAGGCCTTCGCATTGGTCGTTTAGTCTCAATCACAGGTTCGTTCTGTTGTGTTGGAATGGTTTCGTCTGCATCAGCAAAGCTTAGCTTTTTCTTGTGTGATGGTTTCTTTTCAGGTGCCTTTTGAGGCCTGGAAGTGCCTATTGGCACCTTCATATCGGGATCTTTAAAACTCTTCTTTGACGATTGCCCTGATATACGTAATAAAGAATCGCTGTTAAGCTAGAAATTCGGTTAAATAACTCTGGATTATTGAAGACACATGATTTTATGCTTTACCTGATGACCTGAGTGCGCTTCTGGGCGTTTCAGGTGGATCAATCTTATCGTGTTCCTTGCTCATGGCATTGAACCTACGGTCTGGCCGATATTTTGTTTTACCTTTGTAGTCTCGAGCCCTTGATTCTTCAAGAGATTGTATGGCGTAGGCGGCAGCTGCTACAGCAGCCGGATAGTCAGAAGCAGCGGTATGATCATAATCTGAAGAAGTACTCATTTGTCTTGAAAATTGCCTTCTTATCCAGCTCTGGCTTCTTCTTTTGTCTATGAAAACATCATGTCGTTACAGTTTAAATAGTCGATTTTTCCACATTAATAACGGTACCATACAGAGAACACAAGAAAACATACCCCTGTAGGATTGTGCTTGTTGAGACGGAATTGCTCTGTCCCTCGTTCCAGTGCTGTCGTCTCTGTTTTCCTGTCGTCTGCTAGGAAATCTTAATCTGCAAAACGATCATATATCCATAATAAATACCAATGTAAGCTCTCAAGCTTACAACTATACTCGATTCAAGTATGTCTTAGAGGCGTGAAAGTTGTATGTTTACCTCGTCTGCTTAATCAGGGTCTCCATTGTTTGAGAAGAATCAATGCGATGAATCTGTGTAGAGAGGATTCCATTGCTTGTTGTGGTTATTTGAAGGAGAAACAGTTTAAGAGGTAGACAACTTGTTGGGGATGATGATTGGCTGTTAATAGGGGGTTTTGGACAAGCAATCTGCTGCTACTGTAGAAGGATATACTTTGCTTTTGCATCTTTAAAACCAAATCCTGTAACAAAAGCATACTTTTCTTTCATCTGAATGTTCAGTTTGTGCAGAAAAATGTGAGCTTTTTGATTCCTTTATGATGCTTTATTTGGTGTGCACTTTTGCACCACATTTTCTTGGAATCATAGAGTCATTATTAGGCCATTATTATTGAATTCAACTAGCTTAGATTAGGCCATTCAGATTCAAAAGCAAATGCTTTTTTAGGCTACCGTATACTGGTGATCCAAGCAAACGCAAGATCATTGCTACCACCTCAATTTAATTAGTTGCGATTAAAATGTAAGATATTATCCCAACTTTTTTAGACGGTTTGGTTGTGAGTTATGCGAGGTAGGTTAAAGAAACTGATAATCCAAATCAGATTATTCCGAGCAATCAGTTAGCTACAGATCATTGGCTTATGTTTCATTGCTTGCAAAACTTGTGAAATTGACTTGTGGTTACTAAACACCAAGGTAGCACAATCTGACTTTAATTAAGCTACTTTTAAAATCTTATATCACAAAACATTTGAAAATTAACTTGTGAGGAAAAGAAGAAAAGAGGGATGTTTATGAGTTTATCTTTTCCGTGGCATATTTTTAGCCAATCATAGGAAATAGTCTTCATTACAAATACCCTCAAGATGGTAAACAAGTTATAAAAAGCAGCTTTTGTAAATTTAATCAGGCATCTGAAAAATAAGTTAAATACCTCACGTAGACTTTTCTGCACATCAATAATTTTTGTAATCTGTATGCATTAATCTAATAATCATAATCTGAATCTAAATTACAAAAACTAACTGTAAATGCACATTTAAACATGTGTTTTTCAAGACTTAAATCTCAACCTTCCAACTTAAAACTCAACTCCTCTACCGTTGGGTCACCTTATGATCACCTTATGACTCCCTTTCACTAACTATCAAACTTTTTCTTGAATCCTTTAAACTTAACAAAAACAATTGAATCAAGCACCTCTAATCAGCAACCTAGCATCAACGAGCTCCGGCTTCAATTCCAGGATGCAAAAGATTCTACTCCCTTCACTAGGTGTTGCGGGGATCGGTCCCCAATTTTGGTCGCTTATCCCAACAGCCCCAATTAGGCCCAACCCCAACGGATTTGTCACCATCTACACATGGCAGTCCATGTATTTTATTATTTAAAGAAAAAAAGAAAAAAGAATACCAACATCTATATTTTTTCAAGATCCATAAATTGAGCCCCTCCTTCATTCATTTCTTCACACCTCAAAATCACTCTTCTTTCTCACTTTTAAATTCAAAACACACTTAATTATACTTCTGAAATTCGAATCGCCCAACCATGTCGAACGCTTTCAACCCGGAAGTTGCCGCATTTCTACACTCTTCCGAACAATTTAATCTATATACATATCCCAATTTACCGACGGTCCGGGAGGTGATTCTTCTCAAACTCCTTCTCCATCTACATCCACCGCACACTATCATCCCCAACAACAATACTATGATCCATTCTCATAAAAGGGATTTTCATGCCTCCCGGCTATGTGTCAAACCCACAGGTTGAGTTTGTTCCGGAAACCCAACCTGAAGAGATGCCAGCTAGGGGTAAGGGTAGAGGACGCAGAAATGGCCGAGGGGGCAGAGTTGGTCGTGGTAAGACCAAAACGACAAAGCAAAAGGAAAAAAGAAAGGTGCCGAGGAGGTTGAAACGGGAGAAGGTGAGGTTGTCGGAAGTGAAAAGAGCCAAGGGGGTGAAATGGAGCAAAGTCAAGGATCTAAGGTTGATTTCGTTCTGGATGGATGTGTGTGAAGATCCCGGGAAGGGCACAAACCAGACAATGAGCTAACTCATGGCTCTAGTTCATGAAAGTGGGTCAACGACTATTACAAATTGAACGAAGGAACGCCAAGTTCTCTCTGGTTGAGGTGGTGGCGAATGAGGACCCTTGTCACGACATGGGTTAGTGCATACAACGAGACTACAAGAGTAGTTGCAAACCAGAGTGTATGCAACGAGGACGATTTGCTCCATTATGCACATCAGGTTTATAAAAGAGAATCAACCGAAGACGAAAATTTCGAGTTGATCCATCGCTGGGAATGCATGAGGCAATATGTGGTGTGGGAGAGGAAATTGAAGTACGAAGGGCCTCCTGAAGTTACTGGAGCGGGATTCCATGTTCAGAATCTTGAGGAAGATAGCTCTGGTAGTGTGAGTTAACAGTACAAAATAAACTCGGACAGTGATGCTGGAATGAAGGATAACACGACAATGGGCCGCGACAAAACAAAGAAGATGAACAGATGGGGAGGGGGGCGAGTCAAGTAGTGGTGGCCTGTCTATGGAGGCGTTGAACGATTCAACCAATTACTCCGAAAACTTGCCAAACGGAAGTCAGAGGATACTAGGAGAATTGCGTAATCTAATGATCGAATTGCAAGAAACCAGGAAAGGAGTTTGTTCCACCAACTGAATTCACAATATTTGAACTTGAGCTCCGCAGACATGCAATTGTACACTCAATTGATGCAATCCTTGGGAATATAAGATTAAGTTATAAATGTAGTTGTTGTAGTATGTTTTTTATTTCAAGTTGTGTGTTTTCATTCTAGTATCATAAGTGTATTGTATTTTGAATTCCAAATGTAGTTGTACTCCTTCGGCTATCTGAATAAAACTGACTTTCCATAACTTTTTTAGTTATTTTAAAAGCTTATTTTTAGGTGTAACGGACACATTTCAATATTACATGACAAATACTATCATAAAAGGAAATCGAAAAAATGGGTGTCACCAAATAACGATTGAAGCAGTTTTTGATCGCCAGAAGCTGTATTTTAACTCAGGCGTTGGTTCTATATCTTGAGTAATGTAATGATAACGCCTTGATTGAGTAAATCAAGAAGAATTAGACACTTATGAGGAACAAATATATCTACCAACTAGCTAGCTAACACTTCCTCCAAGTTCTAAGCACAAGCTGATGCTTTGAATCCTGTAACCTGAGCAAAAACAATCGAATCGGGCACCATTCTGATCGGCAATCTAGCATCAACGAGCTTTGGCTTCAATTCCGGGATGTCAGAAGATTCTGTAAGCTTCAAAGGTGTTCCATTCAGCAACAAGACATCACTCTGAATATTGCCACCTTCTGGGGTCAGATGATATTCTTCCCTTTGCATCACACTGCCGTCGTTTGTATTGTATGCTTCAGGGTAGAACTTCAGGTCATCGACTAGTGAAACGTCAAAGGTGGTGGAGTTCGACATGTTGATCAGGAGAACTGAAATGCCAGACTGAAACGGGAATTTGAACACAAATCAGAAAACAGTTCTTTGCCAAGTCACTCGAGGCATGTGGGTAAAGTCAATCAGAAATGTTACCTCGTTCTTTGAGCAGTGAGAATAGGCACGCAGGTAAGGGGAACCATCGTGAGAAACAGAGAGTACGTTCTTTCCCATCAACCGATGCCATAAGAGTGCACTGTAAGCATGCACAGACGAAAAACAGTCACACTAAATCAAGTCCAAGAATGAGCAAGTTAAATTAGTCAAGAGTCAAGACTTGCTTCTTTGCAGTATTACTAACCCATAGTAGTCTGGATTAGGAATGAATGTGGTTGTGTTGAGAAGAGCATAGTTTCCTCCGATTAGTGCTTGTCTGCAGTAAACTTTGTGGTCATATTTTGCTGTCATGCCCAACTGATCCAAGTACCTGTTTTAATCCAAAATCACATCTTTCATCACTAACATTGACGTATAACATTGACAGTTCAAGAAACGCAAAGTGAAAACAATACATACCAGAATCCGTTGACAAAGGTATGTGAAACATCTTTGCCACCACTGTTGTATGCACCACCAGCTTCCCCAACCCAAGCTCCAGACCAAGGTCCGTATGACTTGACGGTGTTTGACATGTCCTGGTATGTCTGAGCTACTTGACTTAGGAAAAAGGGATTCTGGACCTTGTTGATAAGATCTTTGTCAACACCTAAAATCAAGAAAAAAAATATTAAGTACTTCAAGAATGCACATTGTAGTCTGTAGATATCATTACAAGCCAAAATTGCAAACTAGTTCAGTTTAATCAATTTCCTTAAAGAACAGCCTAATGTACATACCGGCACCAAGGTTGTAGGTGTGGTGAGTAAGACCATCAACAACGTTCGGTCCTGAAGTCTGAAGGAAGGTCTTAAACCATTCCTCATCATAAAATCCACCAGGACCCAAGATCTTTGGTTGAGTGGCAAGGTTAGGGTACAACTGCTGAACTAGTTTCTTAAGTACAATCATGTCTTTTCCATACTGTTCTGCATCAACTCTTCTCAATACATAAGACTTTCCACAGAGCTCGTTTCCTGGAGAAAAGTGAGTACTCCATCATTCAGATTTCAGAAACTAATCCAGAAGGTGACAAAAGTTAAACTATCTAAGAGAACATATATTAGTAAGATGGACTAGTAACATAGAGGTTATTTTACCAAGCTCATATGAATCAATATGGTATCCTTTTTCGGCATTATAGGTCATGAAATCATGGGCATTTCCCGGGTTCCATTCACCAACCATATGCCATTGATCATCTTTGGCTGGCTTCCTTCCCATGAGTGCATTCAAGCCAAACGTAACACGAGCACTATAAAAGAGATTAGAAGAATCAAATAGATTCCTCCCTGGTCACATTCAACCTATTAAATTTGAATGTAAAACCACTTACCCTGTTTTATTGAGCAGAGCATGCAACTGATCCCATCTTTCCATCGGCAAACAACCCCACGAAAATCCAAAATCACCATTGCTGATTTTCTTGAAGTGAGGGCACTTTTGCACCTTTCCAACTTTATACACAACTTGATCTTGCAGCGAGCCACCTATTCTGATTCGTAGAGGGCTGAAGGCTGATGAGAATTAACAGACTCTTCGTCAAATTACAACATACATTTCATATCTATTATGGTATATGATATATACACCAAACTTGAATACATAAAGAACAACTGTCAACAAATTTGATCACCGGGTACAATATGATACAAGTATACATGATTTCAGTTCCAATTTACAGATGCATTAAATCATTAAAGACGGTATAGTTTGTCTGAAAATGAATACTATCTATCAGCTAAGACTCATGAACTGAAATCATCTACTAAGTAATCACAGATGCAACATTTCATGGACTACCTAAGAAATGCAAATAACAACTCTAAAAAGATTAGACTTTTCGAAATTGTAGACTAACCTTTGATAGCATTCTGGAGAATTTTGTTATCCAAATCCTGAAACACACAACAAGAACAACAACCATACAAATCAGAATTTCATCAAACAGATTATATCCTTGTAAACTAGGACACCAAAAACGAAGAAGCAATTATGAACGAAGAAATACAAGATTGAGGATCCCGGCTTTCCCCCACGGGCACTGGCCGTAATCGCACTTATTGACAGGCCACCAATCCAATGTAGCACAGATAAAGTTGTCATCTGTCTTTCCAGTAGACGTAACTCCCTGAACTGTCAACTTCACCTCTTCTCCAAAACCCACATCACAGAACAATGACAAGAGAGCACAAACAACCAAGAACCTCGACCCCATCTTCGAAAACCAAATCTTTACACAACGTGTAAAATGAATGAAGTACTCAATTATCCTGGCACATGGTTATATAAGCAAACAGTTTAAGCTCTTTTAGAACTCAGATAAGTCCTAATCTACAAATCCGTAACTTATCCAAGTGAAGTTCTTCCTCAAAGAAGCAGGAGAGTATACTCAAGATAAAGTAGCCGTGCTGAAATGGGGATAAGCTGGATTAAAGATTTGGAGTAGAGAAGTGGATAAGTTGGAGTAGAGAAGGATGATAATTTAGAAAACTAAAATGGAAGCTTTTAAGGGGGTCCAGGGAGTAAAGAAGCAAGCCACCAAACGTTTGTTGGGTGTTGGAAGTGAAGTTGATATAGATCTCTAACTGAACAGATGACAGACATAACATAATCCAAGGTGAAATCTTGACAGGGATGAAAGGTGCTTTTGGAGCGAGCAAGCAAGGATTCAGATTCTTAACGGATAGTAAAAGCTACTCTGCCTCTGCTGTCTGCTCTGTTATTTTTACCGGCTGTTCCAACCTGGATGATTCCTTGCCTTTTTCTGGGTTAAATGACCTTGATATCCTTCACATTCAAGAGTAAAACTGTGCCGTACTGGATAACTTTAAAAATGATGCAATCAAACCCCGCCAAAAAATATTATTTTACTGTAATTAAGAAAATTTTGCTTTGCCATGATTAGTATATAGCTCAAAATAGAAGATCAAAATATCCTAAATCCAATAGATAGTTAATTAGGGTTCTATTTTTCTCCTTAAATTTAATCCAATTTAATTTATTTAATTTAATTTTAGTTAATTTAAAGTTGTAATTCACTTATATTCAGTTTAGTTCAACTTGCCGACAAGAACAGAACCTAGTTAACTAATTTAATAAGTTATTTCAAATAGATAATAAATATAACATTGGGTGATCTTAACTTAAGTTTATATTTTATTTTTGAAATTGTAATGCTGACACGAACTACTGATATATTAGTTAGAGGTGAAGTGTTTTACTAACAGAGTTACGTTTTGTTTGTTGTCAATTATAAGTTAACAAGTTACAAAGCATTATATTTTAACTATCTACATCTTTGTGGCATTCCTCATTAGGGATTAATAATTAAGCTCATATAGGTCAAAATTTAGTATGATGACAAACACAATAAAAGACTGGAAGCAATAGTAGTTCTTTCCTTGTGGGAGCATAATTTGTCCTATTTATTGACTTAATTCAGTTTGTAATGCAATTAGGTGATGATATGTTGTGACTTGTGTTGATTATTATTCCATCTTATCCAGATTATTTAATCTTGCAGATTCAGATTTCAACATAAAGGTCCATTAATGATTGGGTCTCACCGAATAATAATAAAGTTGTTAATTTTCAACACCCATCTACACCCATACAGTTTATGGACAAATATCAGAAAAATATCACACCTACTGTGAGCTAACTTTGAAACATTGATCACATTTATAGAATTTCTTCTTCCCTCTCCCAATAAGAATGTCACATTCTTCTAATCTTGGCATAGTATTATTTTTAAAGAATTACAGTATAAAACATAGCCAGTGAACCATCATTCGGTATCGAATAGGAACCATTGATTTGCACTGTTCTTTATTTTCAAAACGTCAAATTTAACAAACACACTACTTCATACTCCCTCCCTCCCCTCCGTTCCACAAAACTTTACCCACTTTCCATTTCTGAACGTTCCACGAAACATTACCTATTACCAAATAAGGAATCTACCCCACCAATTAAAACATTATTTTAACATCAATACACTTTTTTACCACCACACATTCTCAAAAAGTAACCTACCACACTTACTTTTTCATTTTTACTCCATTACTTTAATTCATTTTCTTAAACTGCGCGCTAACCTTAACGGGTAATGTTTTGTGAGACGGAGGGAGTACCTGCTAAAGTTCAAACCTCCGACATATCATATGATACTCCAAGTCTGCAGGACTCATATCATTCGAACACCCTAACAACTCCATTTACAAGTTGTTTCAGGGGCGGAGCCAGAAAATATTTATGAGTGGTATTATCTGCTATATGTGAGACTTTTCATATGAATTTTGTACTAATTACACTATAACGGACCGTTTGGTAGGTCTCGAGGCTTCACGAACTCCCAACCGAACTCTTGAAAAATTTAGCGGAGTTGACGAAAACCAAAGTTGAAAACCGGAGTTGAAGTCTTCGTTTGATTGAACTCCGAAATTGAAAACCGGTTTTCGCGAAAAGAGTTGA
>JAYMSL010002834.1:0-13528 GCA_036897195.1 Plantago coronopus | reverse complement strand
AGGGAGAAGACCCCGTCAGATCAACACAGACACCCCGCCCCTGATCCCAAGCATAAAGTAGCAAGTCTGCAGGGCAAAGAGATCTGCCACTCTCATCAACCAAACCAATATCCACTTCCTTACCAGTGGAAATGCCCGATCGAAAACAAATATCCAAGAGAGTGTCACGCACAAGGTTGTGTCTGTGCTTGATACCAACCATCCCAGCACAAGACACCACATGATCACCAAAAATTGAGCTGAACTGAACAGAGTTGAGCTGAACTGAGCTGAACTGAAATGAGCTGAACCGAGATGAATTGTGCTGAAATGAACTGAGCTGAACTGAACTGAACCGAGCTGATCTGAATTGAGTTGAACTGAGCAGAACAGAGCTGAACTTAACTGAGTTAAATTGAGCTGAACTTAGCTGAACTAAGATGAGTTGAACTGCATTGAACCGAGATGAACTGAGCTGAGATGAATTGAGCTGAACCGAGCTGAACTAAGCTGAATTGAGCTGAACTGAGCTGAATTGAACTTAATTGAACTGAGCTGAACCGAGCTGAACTGAGCAGAGTTGAACTGAACTGAGCTGAATTGAGCTGAATTGAGTTGAACTAAGCTGAGCTGAACTGCGCTGAACCGAGCTGAACTGAGCTGAACTGTGCTGAATTATTATTATTATTATTTAAGTGGAACTCAATAAATAAATAATCAAAGGTCTACAAATAATTAGTGGGCAGCCGAGAAACAATCTGAGCTCCCACTCCTCTAGCTATGGTAAAACTAATCCTAGCAAAAATGAAAGGAGCAGCACGCGCTCCAGCATCCTGAACTAAAGAGACACCACGGACTCTACGCAGCATGTCCACAGCATCAGCATCCAACTCTCCAAGTGACGAGAAAGAGAAAGGCAGAAACCCATACCCTTTACTAGCACACAGATCGCGATACTTCGCGCACATCTTACTAATTCTAAGAGAAATGTGAAAAGTAGTTAAGGAGTCCCACCCACTACTTCTCTTTTTTTTCTTTTTCTTTTTACCATTTTTATAATAGATTTTACTATTAATTTGACTAATCAGTAATAATAGGAAAAGAACCAACCCACATAATTTTACAAAGTACGGAAAATTTTAATTTACTAATAATAGATGTTTTGCCATTACACAAACTTTTTTTTAATTACAAATAATAGCGTTGTATGTTATTTGGATTTTGTATACTTATACTAAAACCTTATTAATATGATTAGTTATTATTTTTATATTTTTGTATACTAATAGTTTAATACTAAAAATTTATGTTCAATCTTACTCAATTTTAATAAATTGTAATTCGTTGAAAATTTAAATATAAACGTATCACGCGGGTACCGCGTGTAAAAGGATACTAGTGTAAATGAAAAAATTTAAAAAGGTAGATGCAAATGCAAGAAAGAAGAGGTTAGTTTGGAAATTCGAGATATATGTGTTGCTGGCAAAATCACAATTAAGAAGTTCTAACAAAAAAAATCACAATTAATTATTATTATTATTATTATTATTATTATTATTATTATTATTATTAATATTATTATTATTATTATTATCATCAATCATCATCATACAAACTCTTGACAAAGATGGTCTTTTTACGTTAAAAGATAAGGATCAAATTCACCATTTATTTTACTATTTTTTATTTCAGTCATTATTATTTTGATTTTAATTATTAGCTACAAACATGTGATATTGACCCATCTCAAGCTGAGATAGTCTCTTGCAATAGCCACCTTATTATTACAATTATTTAATATTTCTGTTATCAATAAATCATTATTACTATTTTATTTTTGTTTACTAATTTTAATTATTATTGTTATTATAATTATTACGACTATATTATCAATTTATTAATGGGAGCATGACATAAAGAAAATGTTGTAAACATACTTGGTCAAAATCAGGGACATGGCATCAAGTATTGTCAACCACGTTGAATCGACCATGGACACACAAAGTCTAGCAGTTTTGCCAGTACACTGTGTGGATGGATCAGCATCACATCTTGGAGACTCCAGCTGTTTACTCCATGACCAGATATAATGTTATGCAGGAGTTACAGTGAATACTTTGTATAAATTACATGAATGGGAAACAATTTAGCATGGACATATAGGTTTTCAAATAGTCAAATTTACCTCACCATCATCCATCGCTTCATCTGTCAAAGTGGCAATGGCAAAAACAACTCCCAAGAGACCCTCAATTGCCAAAGTTATTGCATGAGCTTCACTTGCAACCAAGACAGCAGCATTTGACGCGTCATTATCTAAGATCCACTCAATACCTAGGACACAACATTCTTCATGTTAGAGGGAATCAAAATTATTGCAAACGATAAATGATATCCACATTTCCAAAAAAAGATTTATTAACTAATAATGTACATGGGAGTAATGCCAAATTCACCAAGGAAATCCATGTTAAATCAATACTAGAGTCTAGAAGTACCAGCCTCCAATTACATACACGGTTCTCAGCTAGACATAAAGGCTTCACTCCCATCTTTTAGGTGGAATTTCACTCTGACTCTAGCAATTATTATTGATAAATCTATTTATCATAAGTAACAGCTAAACTATAAAAAGCAGCATAAGGCAAGATGCTAGTTTTTCTATTTGTCTGAGACTTCAGATGAATTGAGCATTGGAGCTTTAGGAAAAGGGAATTCAAATACAACTCTTCTACTAGCAATAACTCCGTGTGTAGTATGCATAGCATGGAATCATGGAACCTATGATATGTTTCATACGGAAAGAGAAAATAAGTGAAAACTCAAGCTATCATTTCGAAACCCACAGGAATTCCATAGATAATGTTCAGGGTGCAGACACATCAGACTACAAATTCATATCTGAAGAAACATCCCTTGCTCCCTCGTTACAAATGAGGCGTTCCAATATGTGTCAACAACAATTATACCTTTAGCTTTACTGCTGAACATTCCAGCAACCGCTGCTAGGCTCTCCTCACCAGTTTCTAAGAACTGTATAAGCAAGAATATACCGTCATCAGTTTCCAGTTCGAGCCAGTTTTGAAAGAAGTAGGAGAAAAAGTTGGAAAATGAAAAAGAAATATTTCAAAGGAAAACTAAAGTTTCAAAAGAAAACCCAATTCAATCAAGACAAGAGAAAATCTATGAATCGGGTGCATTGTAAAGAGAAATATGGTATGCACAATACGTAGGCCAGATAATATTGTGAGAATGTGATGCAGAGAGAAAACAGAGTATACATGATAAAAGGACAGAAGTCTTTGACCTGCACACTGGAAACAACCCGAGCAAGAGCCTTTACCATGTCCTCAACCACGTTTGAGTTGTTGGGATGCCTGCAATTGACATATATACCCAATTACTAGAAAGATCCCCACTTATTCAGACTATTCTATGGAGAAGAAAGACAATAAGAATAACTTGACAACTAAAAAGAAAGGTAAATTATACAAATAAATAAACTACAGCAATCAAATTACACACAGGATCATAAGCAGCAAGCAAGCAAGGTTGTCTAGGTGACATCAACTTCAGGTTGCAGGACCAAATTTTAATACATAAAAACAAGAGGTCCATGCAGTAGGAGCAGCACTTGAAATATCAAATGGAACCAATCACACGAAATATAAGCCTGGTACGATAATCTTACATGTCGAAATTCTGAAATAGAGCACGTAAAGTGCGTGCTTCCACACAGAAACCCTGTCAATTTCCCAAAAAATAAGTACCAAAAATCTGTATTCTCAAAATCTTGTAACCAACAAACAATTAGAAAAACTTCACTAGGTAAATTGAACTGAGTGTGTATTTGTTACCCTCAAGATTTCAAGGACAAGAATCCGATGCCACAGCGGTAAATCAAGAGCTATAATTCGTATTAACATGCTGAGAAATACCTATTAGAAGAAGAGGAAGTGGAGTTAGTAAAATAGCATCAAGTAGAATATGATTAAGAAAATGCCTGTGACAAAGTAGATAATATGTTCATTATGCAGTTGGGTTGGGTCACTGTCTCACTGCTTTGACTCCTTTTAAGAAGTTCTCATCAGTAAGTGAAGCAAAGAGGCTGAACAGTATTGCTATTGCTAATACTATGTATGATTTAACTGATTAGACTTAGTTAAAAAATGTCCATTTGTCATTTGTCAGGGGCAGTTATGAAGATTGTGCATACATATATACCTCTGATACATCCAGATCTTCTTGGGCTTTGCTAATACTGTTCGTAACATCATGCCAAGATTTCTCATCAACCTCTACCCACTTGTCATATAGGTTCTAAATTGCTTGAATTTATGACATTCAAAAATGTCCTCTGATATCCATATTTCATATGACGCCCAATCAACTAGGGTTACATTTAAATGTTCGCATCATATTCATTTGATCAATCATATCCAAAAAATATTAAGCCATTTAACTTGGAATCTCCAGTATTGATTTGACTAGTATATCAAAAATAAATTTGAAATTTCAACTATATGCAAATACACTCACCAGTCACTGAAGGCACATAATGCTCAGGAGATATCATTTGATGCCCGATGCGACAAGCTATAATGTTAATTTTACTTCAATTGTGATTACTCGAGCTGGTGATAAGTGGTGATTATTTGGTTATTTAGAACAAGGGTGCCAATATTTGATGTACTGGGTTTATTATATTCCATTTATCATGACATTATACCATCTGAATGGTGCCTGTGTGAGCATTTCCATTGTAATATATGTTTCGGTTACAAATTGCAAGAAGACAATTGCTACTATCCACAACAATATGCACTTATTTTTGTTTAAATTTTCACCCCATGAGTCTCTTCAATTTATTTTTGAGCAATATTGGTCCTTTTTACATGTTGGCTGTTGCTCTTTCTCCCCCTTTCTTATTATTCTCATTCAAGAACTGACACCTACCATGTCAATCTTAAGTAAGTTCCTAACCATTCAAATTCCCGTACCAGTTCAATTTTCTTGTGAAGTTGCTAAATGGGACGGGCCCTTTTAAAAAGGGCACCGGCATATTACTTTTTGTTACCAGGGTGAAAAGTGTTTCTGCAAGTCACTTTCCCTGCCTTCTGGGTAGGTAACATAGACAAGCCAATTCTTACAACAATACCAGCATAAAAAAGGAGAAATTTTAAGGTGTCTTTCTACTTTCATCATAGAATACATAAGAGTATGAACTGATGCTTAAAAATATATACTCTTAGAGGAATGTTTTCTTAGAAAAAAAGGTTATCGTTTCAGGAACATGATCATAGAATGTCCAGACGTAACAGCTGAAGCATTTAGTATAGGTTAACCATTACGCCCTAGTTTTCCAATATGTTATGCATGCTGTGGCTGATAGTTGTAAGATCTTATACCAATTTTGGCTATTCATGCACTACCACAATTGAAGATGATTGATCAATTTTTTTAAATTAAAATTTCCTTCGAAAAGTATTTGGCTCAATATGCTTTTTTCACCTTGAATTTTCTTTCCCATTTAACAACTGTGAGAAGCGGATTAATGTTTCTGTCCATATTTTATTTGTCAAGAAAACAAATGAGGAGGGAAAATAATACCTCAGATTCAGTGGTCAGGGACGAACTATATAGCCTGATAATATGAGCAACGGACCTCAGGACCAAGCGGCGGAAGTAAGGCTCTCCTGCTTCGCCTTCAATCTAATTGCAAATCGATATGAGAACAACAAACACAGGAGGGGAGAGACATATACAGAATAGAGAATAGAAGCATTTTTCTTATACAACAGATTATCTAAAATAATTACATTGGAAAAGTATCGTATCAGTTAAGAAAAAGCACCTCAGAGTTTGTACGAAGTGATGTCATGAGAAGAGAACATATTTGGCGCCGCAGAACCTATTTTTTTCAAGTTTCAATATATAGATCAGGAAAAGTACTGCACCGAAACTCAAAATTTCCATTCCAGCATAGTTCATGTACTACCTGTTCGAAAGGGATCAATGTTCTGAAGAGCACCACATAATTAGATATTATGAACCTGGTTGATTGACATGAAAAGATAACCATCAAGAATCATTCATAAATTATCATCAAAAGACTATGCATATAATCTCCATAAATTATATTACATAGTAAAACATAATTTTTTTTAAAGGTAATATCAATATATAAAAATAAATATTAAAGAAGAGGTACAAATACATAGGAATTGTATTACAGTAAAAGAAACATATAAGAGACTAGGGCCTAGGCTAGCCACTACTGTCAGCTAAAGGGTTACTTGATGTCCCATTGAAGCAGCTAAGTGGTCCAAAAAATTCTCTCACCAACTTCCAGTCCTGCCTAGAAACATTCTCTATATTTCTCTCTTTCCAAATGCACCACCTGTTATGCGAGCCGAGCCTTACCGAGGGCTCGGCTCGAGCTTGGCTCGCTCGATAAGGTAAACGAGCCGAGCTCGAGCCTCGTTTTATGCTCGTTAGTTTAACGAGCCGAGCTCGGCTCGGCTCGACAAAGCTGGTAAGCCTTATTATAATGAAAAAGCTCGTTAAGGCTCGAAAAAAGCTCGTTAAGGCTCGATAAAGCTTGAAAAAAGCTCGTTAACTTAAGGCTCATTAATTTTCGAGCTCGATAAAAGTTACTCGAGCTCATTTTATCCCTCGTTTATGTTAACGAGCCGAGCTCAAGCTCGGCTCGGCTCATTTAACAGCACTACCACCAAACAACACAACCTGGTATAAGATTCCACAGGATCTTTTTATCTTTATTCCTCAAGTTGCTTTTCCAAGCCCTGAGCAAGTCCACCACCTTGCTTGGCATAGTGCAAGACAAGTGACAGATTCCAATGATAGAGTCCCATAAAAGCCTAAACTTTTTACAATGAAGAAAAAGGTGGTCCAATGATTATCCATCACAAGTACACATGAAGCACCACTCTGAAGCATACAGCCCACGTGGTTAATACCTTGCCTAAAGCTACAGTCCATAACAGGAAAGCCACCGAGGGGGCAACTTACTATTTGAAATGGCTTTCCGAGGAATACTTACTTAGAACCTAATACCAATATCATAAAAGGAAGACTTACAAATATGCATAAATATGTAGTGTGCATATGTGTATGTGCATGCCTGTGAGGATAATAGCAAAGAATCAACTCACAGAAACATACGCACTCACTTAAGCTACATCTTCACTGTACTAATTGACTGAGTAAGTATTTAAATGGTTAAGGGATAACTCCTTACTCAAGCAAGTCAAGTGCAAATGAGCGTTGCAAAGAACTAGCACGCAACCAAATAGCCTGAAAATAACGAGCAACAGAATCAGATTTGTTGTTAGTTTATGATTTACAACATGGATTTAAAATTAACAAAATCGGCTGTCTAGACATTCGTTAGGTTAACCAAAATAAGAAATTTATCAATTCAAATCTGGCACATACAGATCCACCTGCAGCAAGAGTCGTCAAGTCCTCAAGTAAGCAAAGCCCAAGCTTCCCAGATTTTGTAAGGGTGTCTCTTGTAAGTGATGTCCTTCCAGAAACAACTTCAAGCTCCAGTGACCTGCTCGTGGTGCAAGGTTTGAGTATTCAGTAAGGGAACTTTAGATAGTGACAGGCAGATCATCATATGAAGCCGTGTTTTAGTTAGATATGTCAGAAGACTTGGAAAAAACAAAAGGTCACTGTCAATCACAACAATAAATTTTCAAATCACAATCTACAACAAAGGCACATGTTGCACTAACTGTTCACAGGCTAGACAGGAGTTTGATAGTACAGTAAAAGAACGAATCTACATACTCTAGGCGATTTATATTCCGATTAACATCACTTGTAACAGAATTTGTTCGAGAAATGTATCCTCCAGAACCAAATCTTCCTGCAGGCAGTTCCTCTCCACGAATAACATGATCGAATATCAAGGCTACTGCTTGTCTGAAGGTTGCTGCAGCCGTACTGGATAATATCACAAAGAAATTGATAATGGGAAATTGTTAACATACACATTCACCATTCACTAGCCAGTCGAATCAGAAGGCGAAATTGGTAGAGCAGGGAAAGTCGAAACTACTTACTTCCGCACACTGTCAGATGACCTACTATTTTCCAGGAGCTGGAGACAGATACCAAGAGCATGAGCCATGTTTGCCTGCCAAAAGGATATTTGACTACATAATGCACCTGAGAATAATGAGAAGAGTACATATGCTCCATGCAGTGACTTCCTATCACAAACTTAGACATATTACACTAAACTGAGAGCTTTATACTAACTTTTATTCATGAATTGAAAAGCAAATATTATATCTCTTAAACAAATTTAACAGAGTTGTGTAGGATAAGTATATGCAGACTTAGGCAGCAGTTGATGTAGCTAAGTAAGACCACATTAGTCAGTCAGTCCTCTGTTGTTACTTCAGAATGACTCTTTTTCATAATAGGTAAACTCAGTATCTAGTACTATTGAAAGGGAAGAATTATAGACCGGGAGTGTATCGTTGAGTACATCAACATGTTGACTTATTCACAAATAAACTAGATGTACTTTCCCACATATTAAATTTGTACTTCATCACATCAGAAACAGTCATTTTGAGAGGTAGAGACGATTTTTTATTTCAATTCAAACGCAGCATTTCTTACTGATACCATATCGCATTTCTGCTTAACAGGAATATGATGTGATCTATCGTGTCAATATAATCTTATTCTGTGATTCACCTTCAACCAATTAACATGAGATATCCCGCAGACAATTTTGAGAAGAATCTGCAGGAATATCAAATCAACATTCTGCATGACTCATTCTCACACTGAACAATCAATTGATGCATTTGTCACATTTTTAATACTACGGGTCAGAGTGTAATGATAGTAGTGGCCCGTGCTCAACAACTTTGACCGTCTAGAGTCTTCTGGGAGCAGAGTGGCTGCATAAACAGGGGGAGCTATTACAGTATAGTGGAGTATTGGAAGAGATAGTTACATTGCTCCATTAGTAACTCTTTGCTAAGGTAATATCATTCTCCATTAGTAACTTAAGATCATGGAGTACGGCCTCTTTGCAGAAATAAGGTCAACGCTCCTAACAGAATATTACCAATGTCCCCCTACCTTGCAGAGCTGAGGAGCACTTAAATCACTAGTTTTTCTCTTGACAGTGGACAGTGGAAGAACAGATTAATTTTTGTCTCTCTTTAGTGAATAGGGTATTTAAGGTTAATGCTGCAAGAACTAAGATTTTCTACATAGTGTAAACAGGCAATGATTTTTAGTTGCTTTTTCCCTAGCTGAGTTGCTGTTTGTTGCAGACTTCATGTTCTAACTATGCTTATTATCATGTTCCAGGTCATATCTGATGACAGTGACAAAAAGCAAAGGTCCACTTTTAAGCTCTATAATGATGACACACTTTGGAAAAACACCAAGCAAAAGTTTTCCAGCCAAGGGGAATAAGAAAGCTGATAGAAATAGCTTTGGCAGGGTATCAGAATCCGAAGAGCAGTTTAACTCCTCCCTGGCCTGAGAATCGCTTCTCATGTATCACATCAACTACATTTGACACATAAGTTCAACAGCTATTTAATTGAAATATCACCGAAGACTCCCAGGAGATAAATTCAGGACCATAGATCTTACATGAATGAAGCAAGCTATGAGTCCGAATCAAGAACACTCACAAGACAGCATGTCACAATCATATCGTTATGGAACATATAGTAATCTATGTAAAGAGCAGTGAATATATCTCACCTCGTTATCAGGCTGCAAGCGAGATTGAAATATCAAAAGTATAGTTTGCAGGGTTTTCAGTTGAACTGTTTCGTCCGCCATCTCACTGTGCTGAAAAATGGCAGGATATGAAAAGAATGGTAATAAGCAGACAATACAAGGAGGATTTAGTCAACTAAATGAAATTTCACACAGAGATCATTGGAAAGAAAAAACAACAATATTATTTGTGATGATGATAATAGGACAAAACTTGTCATAAACAGTCTAATGGCTAGAGACACCTCAAATATACGGGGAAAAACACCACCATGCATCCAATTGTTAGGGCAATGGCAAAGTCTGGTGTGAGGGTATAGATCAACCTATATTGTTATGTATACCACCTAGATTGTCAAGTGTAACATACTTGACAATATAAGTGGTATACATAACAATATAGGTCGGTCTAGATCATAGACGGTCTAACACAAGACTTGCTCTATGGACATTTCCCCATTCGCACAGAGCTATAATACATATCAGTATAAAGAATCACACCACCGCCTATACCAACTGTGATAGGCATATTTTCCTTATTGACACGGTTTTGCTTACAAAATACACCGATATGTTTTGTTAAACCACCAATGTTCTTAGTTATATGCATAATGTTTGTCCGTCCCTTAAAAAGAACACACCTCTCCGGAGATTTTCTTTTTGTTATTAGCATCATCATCATCACCATCATCATCGTTTCATAATCATCATCATCATTGTTATTATTATTATAGTATTATTATTTTTATTATTATTTTTATTGTTTTTTTTTTTTAATTATTATTATTATTATTATTATTATTATTATTATTATTACAGGTGTTTAGTATGGTTGCTCAATGTAATAAATCCTACAAAAAGTAATTATTTATTAGAACTAGGGATTAAATCTAATGCTTCACAAAGATCGCCAAACGAACAAATCACGAGATACAAAACTTTAATCAATGATTCGTAGACTAATATGTAGCATGGTCCAGAAATGTTCTTCCATTTGACAGAACGAACGTGCAATCAAGGTAAGGCAGGACCATTTAATAATCATAGTTGCAAGAGCTGAACTAGCTACGGATATTTGCAAGCCATCAGTAGAAAAGCATAACATTTGGATAAGTGCAAAATGCATTAAACAGACACACAGGCCACAGCTAGAACAGCAATTCCATCAACCAATCCGAACGAAACCACGCAGCACAAAACAATCAACTTACTTCCTTGAGCGTCGAAAGAATTTCCTCTAGAGCCGGAGGCGCGACAGCATCATGTGAAATTAACTTCTGTAAGCACGAGAGTCCAATAACACTGATCTTAACATTCTTAACTTCACAAGCCATCACAAATATCTTCAATATGTCATCACTATCTGCAATCTCATCAGGACTGGAGAGTGATCTAAGCTGCATTACATAATAATTACAATCATCAGTCAATCTACAAACCAACTCATTACAAACTCAAACACCTGTAATCATTTCCAACACAAATTTTAAGCTCCGCAACATCATTTTCAAAAAAAAAAAAAAAAAACTAGCAATTCAATGAGCATAGTAGCTAAATGGTTAAAAAAATCGACAAAATAAACAAACCTTGAGTATTGCATGCTCAGCAGCGTCTTTGACGGCGGGGTAACGGCGGCGAGCTTCGGCGGAGAGAGCCCGTAGATCGGACTCTAACACCGTCATGAAAGCTGCCATCGCGCTTTAATCACGTTCAATTAGCTCAGTTGGCTTGTACCAGTATCAATTTGACAGGGTATAAGGTACGAATTTGAAGCTTTCTTATGTGAATCGTGTATGAAGAGAGATCTGCAGGTGTCAGTGAGTTTCTGTTGTCACGGTGAGAACTGAGAAGAGACTCGAGGGAGATCTGCTTTCTCAATTGCATTCAAACCCCTCTGATGTTCAAAAGTTGCGGAACACTCCCTGTGTTTTCTCCTTTGTGGTTCTGAAAGAAAACTAAAAGACGATGTGAAAATCGGTTATTTGCATTAACTATTATTTACTCGTCGTCGTACTCGTAGAGATTGGAGTCGATTCTATCAAACAAACATAAACCCTCCACGTCATAGTCCAATTCTAATTCTACTAAGTTGTCTGCTCTCGAGTGGTGCTAGTATTATATGCATTCTCAGTTTACAAAAGATAACACTTTTATATTCATATGGGAAGAAACAATTATTAATGATCTCAGGGTCTCAACCACAATCTACGAATCTTCCCTCCCAAGCTAAATGAATTCGTTCTCAAAGAGTTGATAATATCAAATATAAGATCCATTGCATTCATATCCACACGATTTGTTGCATCCTTAGCAACTGTTACTTCTAAACTAATGTCCAAAGTAAATGTTGGTTGTAATAAATCATATTCGTTCTCAATTTTACAACTCCCACCAAATCAGAGTAAGATGTTGCTCGACCTATTGGCTTGATGCTTAAGTGGAGAGGAACTTTCAAGAAACCACATATTTTCGCTCTTACTCTTGAACTAGTCACATAGTTGAAAATTAATCAATGTGTCTTCTGTTAAAGTGATTTATTTTTTCTAGTATCTAGGATATTGACATCACGTGGGAAAACATATATTCCACCTTTGATTATTGTCAAGTTGACATCACCGATGAGGTAATTTAGTTACCGTTTGTTTAATTTTATTTAATATAGTACACTGTGCGACTGGCAATAGTTCCCTTAATTACCGCCTCTTGACCATTTCTGATCGAAATTTACTATTAAATCATCCTATCAAATAAAAAAAATAAAAAAATTACATTAAAAGAAGAAATCGTACAGAATATAACATTATAGTCGTATTATGGAACTATTAATATTTTCCCGGTATGACTTATGTGCAATTTGCTACCCAACAAAAAGTCAACAAAACTTGTACATGGAAAGTCTCAATCCATACGGATAGAGTACTACTATATATAATACCACAAAGATTCAAATATTTCAAATTGATTGATAGCGCTATTTAGATCCACACAAGAATCACACTTCTTTATCAACATCAATGAATGTTACTTATAAAGTGACATGTATATGTATTCTCTGTTAAGAGGTAACTCATCCGTATTAGACCCGAAGCCTTACGCTTAGTTGAACTCAGATCTGTTGCTTGTCGAATCATTCATGCCAAAAGTGGAGTAGGTTTTGTTTTGTTGGATGTCCTGGTCTTTTAAAGGTGTTACCGGAAATGGTCGAAAGAGGCTAGTCATTAAAACAAAATTGTAAATGAAAGACCAAAAAGTAAAAGAAGATACACGATTGTGTGGGCCAGCCCTCCCAGCCCGAATTCAATTGATGGCATGAACCCAACTTCATATATAAAGGCCTGTCGTGCATGCTTCCCGGGTCAGACATGAGACTATCATAAATAAAATGAATTGGGTTGTACGTTTTCAAAAACCTGATCCAGTTTGATCCATAGCAATCCCTGGAGTTGTCCAATACCTCTCCAAGTACAAGCTTATTGATAAGGTCTGGCCATAATTTCACATGATACTTAATGTTGAGAATTAAAAAAAAAACAAACATACCCACGTACATATAGGTAGGCTTGGCAATGGTTGGTTTTTAACCATAACCATAACAAAAACCAACCAATAACCATTAGAATAAAGCCAATGGTTTTTAACCAAAACCATAACCGTAACCGTTTAGCAACCGACCAACTATAATCATAACCGTCTAAATTTTACGGTTGGTTACGGTTAAAAACCGTAACCGTCCTTTCTTTCTTTTAGTAGTTAGGTACAC
>JAYMSL010002833.1:0-13530 GCA_036897195.1 Plantago coronopus | reverse complement strand
GGATTATCCCCGCAAGGTATTCGTGCAACCCAGGCGCTGAAATAGGGTCGAATAATCTTGTTCGGAAAGTGATTACACGATCCGTCTAGATATCCAAGCTTTGTTCATATCTTTGTTATACACCCTAAACACCAACATAAATTATACATTTTGACTTTATTTATACGATTAATATAAAGTTTGCTTTGTATTTTTCAAACAAGAACGATTGTTCGAACACAATAGATTCATTTAAGTCGTTTGCACCCTAAACCCGAAAACCCGGAACTCTAATAATAATAATAATAATAATAATAATAATAATAATAATAATAAGGGTAAATAAACAAAAAAAAGTAAACAAAAAAAGAAGGATGTTCTCACTTTTCTTTGTTAATTTCGCGTTTAGGCTGCTGGATCATTTAGAAAATGTTTGGAATATATAACACAAGCTTAGTAGCCCAATTGGATAAGGCTCTGGATTTGGAATTTGAGGTCTTGAGTTTGAATCCTATCAAGACTTTTTACTATCCATATTATTGTAACATTATTCAAATATAAGTAATTTATAATAATTTAAAATTAAATATAAAATAATTCGTGAAATAAAAAAAATAATAAAGAAAAAAATATTTTTTATTTTTTTATAGATTTTTAAAAATTAAAATGAGTTTTTTTTAATCAATTTTAACAATTTAATAAATATTTTTGATAATTAAATATTATCAAGGTGACATGGCGATCAAGGATCGCCAAGGCGACACTATTTTTTTGTAATGTTTTTTTTTTCGATTAGTTGTGGACCATCAGATCTAAGATCTTATGGTAGATTATGCATCGCCTGTCGTCAGGCAAAGGCGAAGCCTGCCTGTCCCTAGAAGAGCCCAACTAAATTTAGTAATTTTTCGTATAACAAACCTCACTTATTTTACTCCTAATCCAAAACTGGCGTAAACTTTGACTGAAATAAACAAACTTTCCTACTAATATCACATTTTCACCACACATATCAAACGTCATTTCAATTGCTAAGCACAACAGGGCTAAGGCATTTAAGGCTTTATTAGTATAGAGATATTTTTCTGACTATTTCATATTCCAAAGTATTGTGTTGGGTTTTATTCTTCATGGAGATTCAATTTGGTTTTAGTTAATTATAGTCATATTCCAAGTATTGTGTTGGTTTTATTCTTCATGGAGATTCAATTTGGTTTTAGTTAATGTATAATTGTACTATCTATTTGTCAATTTCACCATGAATGATATCTAGCAGAATTAAAACACAAGTATGCAAGATTTTGGCAAACTATATTTATGATGTTTGAATAAAGAAGAAGTGGTGTTTGTTATAACCATCAACTGTTAATACTAGTTATGATTGTTATTCTTAATATTGATGGTCGGATATTTTTGCTCATGCATCGCAGTATAGTGATGCATATTTTTCATATTTCGTTAAATTTGTATAACTCATGCATCAACCTGTTAGTCTTGGTATATTAATGATTATATGACCAATCGTGTGATGCATGTTATATTAGTGATGCATGTTTTCATTTCGATTTCGATTTCGATGCTTGCATTCAATTTATAAGATTGGTGACAAGGAAACAAGAAGGATGGCTACTATTCTGAGGAAAGCACCATGGCTATAAGGCTGAAGGATCAAGAAAGGTGGAGTATTGCGAAGAAGTCCAGGAGCAAGAATCATACTGAAGTCAAGCGGCAACCAACTTTTGAAGGTGGATTACATCAAGGTACACAATGATAAGGTTTTTTTGAAGACTACTATATATTCTGGTAGATTGGAGTACGGATATCTTTATTGAAAGGAGAGGGAAAGTGTCTTCTATCAACCCTTATGAACCCTTTCAAAAAAAACCCTTTCTCTCTATTCTGATTTTGAACTTTGAATTCAAATGTACAAGCATAAACTTAACAGTTATCTTTTGTGGTAATGTAATAGATTAGATGTGAACTTTATTTTGGAAAACTGCAGTATAGGCATGAGAGTAGTCTATCAGGTAGGTCTGGTTTGTGATTATCATCGATTTCTGTTAGGACTGATAGTCTGATATGGAGGTTTGCTAACCCAACTTTTGTAATGCCCTTGAAGGCGAACTTGTATTATGGGCATTTTATGCCCCCTTAAATACATCACATTGTACCCCTAGGATAGGCTGGATTCCAAGTAGAAACATCAACTAGTAGCTGTTAAACACTATGCTCGAGCTATCAGTTGTCTCTTTCTGCTTGGAAGGCCCCTTTATATGACTCTTAGCTTGATGTGAGACGACTGTTTTTTTTTTCTTTTTTTTTTTTGAAACGGCAAAGGAGGGCCCCTTTCTTATCCTTGTGGGGTTTCTTGGTTCGGTTTACAAAAAAAAAAGATTTTACGATATTATTATTCCCGGTAGAATAACATACTTTTGCTATATTTAAGGACATCTTTGTCGATTTATATATAGGTACTATTTCATTTTCCCAACCCAAAATTATAATACTCCCTTTCCATTTTAGGTATTCCACAAAAATTTTAAATTTGTGCAAACTAGGGCCACTACGAGATATGTGTCAGTTAGTCTACAATGCCGGCCGGCCGGATCGTTACAGAATTACTGCCTAGTGAGTTACAAATAGATAACAAAAACTGAGATAGACCGGCAAAACTGAATAACAAATGGAAATTCGAAGAAATATATATAAGAATATCATCGGTAGCCAACGAATTAATTAACTCATAATTGACCTTACCATTGACAATGTACATCATATTGTATGTTGTAAAACTGTAATGGGAATACAGTGAAGATGGCCATACAAACACATACAACAGTCATCCTTCAGTCCCCATCTTCTAAGCTCGAATTCCCCAACACTGTATTTCCAAAATCTTTCAGGGAAAAATCACGGTGTCAAACAGAAAAAATGACACTGTTTCGTTTCTCTCAATAATACGCAATTGTGTTTATTGTGCTTATATTTATCCCTGCACTGTCATATCCTGTTCTATAGCTTCTACGTATCGTGCTAGAAACGCCAATCAAAACCATCTGCAAGGAAGGTGAATTTGAATTGGTTAGACGGCATATTAATATGTAATAAGATTGTTGTAATAGTGTCAGAGTGACAACTGACAAGTGATTTTACCAAAGAAAGAAACACATGCAAGTACTAAAGATCTACCGAATGGACTTATTGGGTTTTATAGTAAATTGATGTAATAGGGTCTGGACTGAATTTAAATTATCAATGATACACAGATGTCGATTTTTTATAGAGCACGAAAGATACTAGTATAACTTTTTATACTCGAATGAGAGATACTTGTAAATGTTAAATAAAGCTCAATTAGAAAAGACTAAAACTGATGCGTTCCGTGAAACATCTGGAAAGAAGACTTCATGTGGATTGTAAACAATAAGCTGCAATATGCTATATCTGACTGCTTGCTACTTAGATTCTAAGAATTAATTGCTTGAAAATTAGTATGCTTCTCTTCAAGAACTTTCCGGTAAATAGTCTCATTTCCATATACTGCATAAATTTGAAAGGTTGCATAAACGAGGAGAGGGGGTGGGATGGAAGCTTAGGGTTTAGCAACGTACAGCCTAAGTATCTTCAGATAGGAAGAAGAGGTTTTCTTTCATCATCAACTCGGTGAGTTGCCTGCCAGAAAAGGAAAACACAATAGGAGCCGATGAGTGAAATGTCAACTTTTGAAGATATAGTATACATGTGATACACATCTGCAAGAGTGATGTATCACTTTACCTCCTCATTTGCTCCAGCAGCTATATTTATGAAGGACAATTCCTTTGACCTGGAAGATTGGGGAGATAGAAAATCAGAAAATGTAATCACGAACACCTTAAGAAAAAAAATCTGGAAGCTACTACTGCACCATAAGCTGAAGATCCAGAATTTAAACAAGCTAATTAATGATGGATATAAATAGATAAATATAGAGATACAGAAACGGATAAATACACATGAAGTTATAGAAATTGGACTGACTTAGCATGTTTTTATTACACAGGTAATCGATTGATTCTTCAAACATCCAGTAAATCAATTTTCGAACACCAGCTATGCCAAAGGAACAAGTTGTGAAGCAGACAAAACTCCACAAATTAGCAGTACGGACATCTCTGAAAATAGTAGTTCTTATATTCTAGAGCCTACAATTACTGCCAAGTATGAGGGTCCTCGGAATCCTGGATCTGTGACCACTTTCAATATTTTTTTATTTGTTTTAAACGGCAAAGGTGTGACTCGAACTCCCGACCTATTGATTGGAAGTGAAGCGAATTACCAAGTGAGATGCGCTTCGTTGTCATGACCACTTTCAGTATTAATAAGTTAAGGTGAGATAAGCAAGTACCTATGGTTATCCTTCTCATTTACACTCTCAAGAACCACATTTTGTTGGTCTTCCTTTGCTTTTGCAAGAGGTGAAAAGAACTGATGCACCAAAAAGAAAGGTTCAGCATGAATCTAAACACAACAAAAGAGCTGAGCCTTGTATTCATGATACCTGGTGCATTGAGATGAAAACAACTGAAATTCCTAACATAAAGTTTATGGTCAATCTGTGACCAAACAAAGCAGCAGATGCAAAGCCTGTAAATATTGTGGCGACAGTTCAAGAGTGCTTCTTCAGAATTGTATCTGGCAGTAAGAAAAAAACACAAAACCAATAAGAAAACGAGTTCTGTAAGTATGTGGCAGAGGAAATATGTTGCAAAGTTGTTTAGATGTCTATATGATCAATCTGGAGATAATAAATCCTCCAAATCAGTCAGTCTAAAGAGGAATAAGTTTCCACATCTCAGTTCTTAAAATCATTCTCACCAGCATATTTGAAGAAAAAGGAGGATAATATCCCCTGTGCTGCATTGTTACATATCAAAAGCATGGTAGCTTTTGAGTGTCCTTCCAAAATATCGAAGCTGCTAGGACCTGAAACAACACATGTAATTCAAGTAAAACTGTGAAATAAAGTTTCAATTGAACACAATGTGGATACCAACAAAATCAAATCTTTGCAGAGAATGAACATACTTTGTGACAATTAATAAATAAAAGATAAAAATTACATAAAGAGGGGAATATCACAGCAGTACCTTTGATGATGACAGTTGCAAGAATCCCAAGGAAATTGAAAAAAGCTCCATACCCATACAAAAATAAGTTCTGAGAAAAAAGAATATTCAAAGACTGAAGTTAGAATGTGACAATCATGCTCTAATCAATTTAATCAGGAATGACAAGTAAACACAATTAAATCATTCCCACAAGTCTTTGGTATGCCTTCACAGACAGAAAATGCAGAAGGAATTATAACACCACTTTCAGCTCATAAAACTGCATCATCACCTCTCAAATGTAAAGGGAGAATGTATGAGCAAGAAGATTTGACCACAAAACAGAAAATGGCCAAAGACTGAAAACGTATCCAAAAAGGAGACCACGCCAACGTAAGGAAAAAATCAACTTCCAATTGACATAAATAAGTTTGCCAATTCTAATTGTTATTAACCTGTAGATAGATGCTGGTGTCATACTGGCTTTTAAGGGCATATTCATTAAAAACTGAGGCCATAGAAGGAACAGTGACCTGCATTGTAAGAACAATGAATGTAAAGAAGCCAAAGAGGTAATCTAGACGAACAAATGATAAAAAAATCCAACAGTTGCAAGAAGCAGATGCTTGAATCACTTACAAATATCAATGTATAAACATATGCAATAGTTGTAACTGGTAGCCCTAAAGGCATGGAGCCTTCAGGAGAGGATTTAAGTTGATTGATGCTAATCCCAATAAGCAACAAAGCAAGAGCTTCCCACTGCAGTAAACAATATTCAGTTAGCAAATGCTAAAAGAAAGGTAGTACCTAGGAAAATAAATTAACTTGTCTTTCATAACTTTCGTCTTGCTGCTCATCTGGCAATAGATTTATTACGTATTTACGTTCTTGTATAACATACTAACATACTCCATAAAACATGGAACGATGAACCTTCATAACTCACAACTTATTCAAAGTACTGACCTGAATTACTGAAAATCGACGTTTCATTACCATCTTCAGGAGTACAGCGATGACCAGAACCTGCAAACAAAAAAAAAGTTCCAATTTACTGCAATTACGCATGGTTTGTTCTATGTCAGAGGGTTGTAATATGACACACTCAAATGCTTCATTAAAAACTATATTGATTATTTGGATGTTCAACCGGAAACTATTAACTGTAAATGCAATATGGGAACAGTCTTGTACTCCTAAATCTTAATGGTTATGTTCCAAACAGAGAAGTGGATGAGCTTGTGCTTAACAGGTAAGAGAGAGAGAAAAAATGTATATATTTGAAGATCGCCCCTTGATAAAAGAAAGTTAGAGCATTCACAGTAGATCATGTAAAATGGCAGTTACACCTAAATATAGGTGATAGAAACCAAAAACAAAGAGAAAAAAAGACCAAAAACCAAATTCCCTAAATTTTGTTAGTCCCCTAAAAAAATTTGGCACAGGTGTAAATTTGTTCCTGTGGGAATTCTTTTTCCTCCTAAACTTAATTTCTCTCTCATGTTTGCACTCAAATCTCTCCCACATTTTTAAAATACGGAAATATTATAGGGAAACTAATTTGTCCAAATTAATGAATATGAGTTATATAAATATTATAGGGAATGAGTTAAAAGTGATTTTAGGGGAAATTTTATAGGGAAACTGATGTGAATGCTCTTAGTTATGAGAATACGATTCTCTGCCTCTCTGGGTAACTATGAAGATTGAATATAAGAGAGTGAATTGACGAATGCATTCACTCATGTTCCAGAGAGGCTTCCGTAAAAAATGAAACTTCATTATGACAGCACCAAAAAAGAAATTAATCTTCACATTAGACATTGCAGCAACAGAAATTGAAAACTTTACATCAAGTGAGAATGAATTGTATGATAAGCTGCAGTACTAACAAACCTTCAGATTGCTCAACATCTTCACTGTCGCGGGATTAAAATACAACTGCAGAACCAAACAACAAAAGTGAATTGGAAGATGAGAGGATCTTCCATGATGCAATAATTTTGACGACTCTATATTCAACAACACGGACAGGAAAGAACAAATTATACACAAGTGAGAAAGAGGACCCTCTGAAATTAGGACACATTCCATACTCGTAAGAGAAAGCATAGATAAGCATGTGCATTATAATGAGACTGCAACGGGAAGCGCCACATGAGTACACCATATGGACGATATAGTATGGCACATTCAGATTTAACTTTTAGATCCTATTATTACAAAGCTGGCCTTCAAATACTCAGAACCTTAATCCTACCTTCATTTTACAATTTACGCAACCACCCACCATTTCTCATAGTCAGCTGCCTTTTGACATATATTACCAACTTTTAAGTTATCATGTAAACAAGCACAGAAATAAAAGAGCTAAATGACACAGTGAAAGTCATGCACAGAATGAGGTCTATATTTTTTTAAAAAAAAACATATGAATTGCAAACACATTGCATGAATTAAAATCAGCAGCTAGCAAAAAACGACATTTTAACAATATTAACTTCAGTATGTAAGGGCTAATCACAGAGAAATTTGTATTATTCACCAAATAATAATAATAATAATAATAATAATAACAACAACACCAATAACAATAATAATTATAAAACAAGTAGAGAAAGAGTACCTGCATAATGAATTTCAGATAGTTATTTACAGCATACAAAAGAGCAGGTACAGCAAGAAGCACATTATTGCGAGCAGCCTGCAGACAGATTAAAGTTTTTTTTTTCAGCAAAGATTAACAATAATGGTTGAACATATGCTAAAAAATCAAAGGGTGTAACATACAAAAAGATGCAAGACTAGCCTAAGAATATACAAAAAGGGATTTCAGACAAATATCAAAAGAATTAGTATAGCTCACGACATATTAACTTCTGAAGCTAAACCAGTTAAACTAGAAGCACAGGAGTGGATGGGAAACAATTTTGAACCTTGTTTGCTGCTTCCAAATAAAAATATCAACTTCTGAGGCTTAACCAGTTGAACCGGCACCAGCTATTACAAGGAGTACCAATTATACTACTGAGGTTGACAACTCTTTCTACCGGAGACAAACTATTGCCCCCAAATCCAATAGGCAGGTGTAGAGAAAAATAGGACTTTAGATCAAAAGATCATGCAACAAGATATACACCTGATAAAAATAAATAAACAATAGAAAGGTTCGAAAAATAGAACAACAATCTGTCAAAGAGTAGCTTGAGATACTTATACTGGAGTTGGACCTAAATGAAGAAACTCTTTTGCAAGCACAGAATTCCTAGGCTTCCTAGGTTACAACTTTTAGGCTCTAAATGATTTAAGGGATTTTGGGGGGAAAGGAAGGAAATTGAAGGAAAATATAGTTTTCTCATGCTTGTTTTAACGGAAATTCTGAAAAGTAAGAAAGAATAACAGGAAAATTACTTCCCCCTTATATGTGTGGACTATTAAATCAAACCCTTCTAGCTTAACTTAGGATTCGAACAACAATTGCTACAGAATAGGAAACTATAGAGATGCTCTTCCTAGCAGCCTCTAACTAACACTCATACACAATCACAAATTCTTGGCTTAAAGTTTTGCATGGTTTAGGTTCACAATTTAAGTACCCAAGCAAACGCCAAAATCATCCCCATCCCTTAGATCCTTTTCGAACTTTTTGCAAGTGTTATTTAAATAAAAACATAATAAGCACAAGCCTTTTTCAGTCCGGTGATTGTAAATTGAAGTGTAATTCAAACCTCAATCTCCGAAAGGACTGTCTTAGTGCGCTTTAAAACATACCTGCTTAAATGTGGAGAATGAGAGCAGCGGTTTTTCACCAACTTTCTGACGCCTACCCTGCATGAACGATGAATCAGACAGCAAACGTAAGTTACTAACCAATGCAGCTCTGAGGCATCAAAATATATCTCCATAGACAGATTCAATAAAATGCAAATTCTTCCGCCTAACTAATAAGCTTGGTTTTGTAACATACAAGTGTCTGCAGGCTAACAGGACAAAGAGAAATTATCCAAAATGTAGGTATATCCATTCTTTACAACTCTTTTCACATAATTAGCTCCATGTTTTCGCAACTCAGACCAGTACATCTACAGAAACTGTGCCTTTACTTTAAACATAAGAAAGAGGAACTTAGCACACTTCATAGTTTGAGGTTTACAACAGGGAACTATAGCACACTGCTTGCTTAGGACTCATACAATAATTACGTAGCTTCCAAATGTATGCAATACAGATTAATAAAGGTAAATGAAATTTTATTTCATTAGTACAACTATAATCTTACAGAAGTGAGCAACGTACAAAATTGCAAAGACATAAAGGTTCTATCATTAACTGCAAAAATGAGCTTCATGCTACTCATGCCAAAGGAAGGTTATAACTGCATCATTATTCGTGCAGGTTACTTGGCTATATTTAGTGACTGTAGATATTATTTTAACGGCTCTCTTGTGGAATGGAGTATGATCCTCTACCAACATATACTGATAATTATATTGAGATATTCAACCTTCCCTGACATAAGCAAATCTATCAGAGGTATATATTCTTAATTATCACACAATAACTGATTACATATTTTATAGTATAACCCTATGTTTGATGTCTCATTCAATCAATTTGACGACCACCCTAAAATAATTACTCCCACTGTTCGTCTTCTCATGGAGTGAGCATGATGACATAAAGTTTGAAAATATTAGCAATTTGAGAGAAAAAGGTACCTGGATTATAAGCATCACAATGGCAAAAATAACTTTTGTGATCTCTGTCAAAAAATTGACACTTATAGGGCTAAATTTGAAGCCTCCATCCACCTTTGACATGTAAACCAATATAGGCTGGAAAGCAGAAACAATCAAATTAGACATATCAGAGTTTAGAAAAATTATGAAAGCTGCAAAGTGATTATTTTAGCACCAATTGTGATGAGAGAGAACTTAGTTGACACATGATAGTCATGCAAGGAAACAGAATGTGTATGTATATGCACAAGACCTACATGTGAAGAAATATCTGAAAATTGAAATATCAATCAGATTTTAGGCATATCAAATCAAATCTTCTATGAGAATTTGATGGACAATAGTGATCAGATCGGGTTATTAGTCTTAGACTGCACATTTAACTTGGATATTGAACTGTAGGGTAGTGGTCTCCTGGACAAAAATACACCATACACAGGTAATAGAAATTCAACTGAGCATCAAATACACCAATGACGATGGTGTCAAGACTGACAGAGACAACATGAAAGGGAACAAATTGCCAATGTTGAACAGTTAGAGATGGAGAACAAGGTAGTGGGCTTAGTGGCCATGCTGTTCTTAATCTCTCTTTTTTTTTAATAAAAAAGAAACCAGAGAGGAAGTCCCAACAATATATGTAAATACATGAACTCCACCAGATGCCCTGACGAAAATATGGATTATTTTCCTTTCAACCGAATCCGAGGTGCCAGAAAAGTTTTTTGGATGACGGCTTGAATTGGAGTATTCTGCTACAGGAAAGTTGAACACTTAGTGATGTAGAGCTGAAGCTCAGCAGTCAAACTACATTACCCCATCGTACTACTCTGTTAATGTAAATCACCAGATCGTATCTACTGGGATTGTTAATGGCACATACGTCAAAGAGGTATTATCATTTTCAATTAAACATTGGCGTATCTTACTTTCTTAAAAAACAACCATGTAAGACTTTCAGTTTCAAACTTTCAATTTTGTAAACGAGTATTACCCCAGTGGACCTGCTAACAGGAACCAACTTTATGGAGATTGCCAGTTAAATAGTATTTAACATCAATCCATATTGTTTGGCTTTCATTTAATCAACCATAAAGCCCATAGAGCCCAAACAGAATTGGCAACTCCAACTGAGATTAACTCTAAATAAAGCAATTTGCATTGACTGAACACGAATCCAAAGAAGGGTTCATGCGCTCACTTACTATTTGCATTATCTTCATCTAAAAAGAAGGCTAATATACAAGTAAGGGAAAATACGGAAGTGACGGTTGTTTTTTTTTTAGAAGTGACAGCTGTTATAAGTAGATAAAACTGAAAGTATTTTATTACAATTTCAATTTCCATCTTATCCTTTTACAATATATTCTAGTTTTTCAAATCCTCAGGGCAAATGTATAAATATATAAGTTCATTATATTGTTTGGTGGAATACTAGCTCATTTCAATAACTCTAGATGTGGTAAACGGGTAATACGGAAGTACTAGAAGAACACAGCTACAACCTATTTGGTATGGTGAAATTTTAGCTCTCTTAGTGGGCATACCACTTAAATTCTTACTTTTATTAGTTTTGAGGTTCCGGATGCTTCAAAAGTCAAGCTACTTGACCAGCTGAAAACATCTTAACCAAAGAAAAAATTTGAGGAAAAGGATTAACTATATACTACAGCTCAACAATATTCAAATCGTAAAGAGAAAATACTACTGCTACAGCATTTTTAATAATACACCTGGAGCAAATATCAAGGTTGAGATAACAGTGCTCAAAAAGACCTAGATTGAGACCAAGGAGGGTGCCAATATTACTAGACCTGAACAAAATTGATCAAAAAATAATACAGTGATTTTGCCACAATCCCTGAACTCAGCATACTTTTGAACTGAGATTTAAAAAATCTAAATCAAAAGAGAACATGTGATGAGGACTTGTGAACAAGAGGTATTGTCTAAGAATGCAAAGTACAATTTCTGTGGTTAAGACCCAGTCTTTATCTAAACTCAAACCGAAGAAAGTATTCACCCTGGTCAAATTTCATATGTTGGGTCGAAAGCCTGTAGATGTTTGGTATTGGACGAATTTTCATAATACTGGATCATAATTGATCGTATCCACGGTAATCAAACCAATACCAACACGCGGTGGAATAAAGAATTTATGTCAAGATGGACTCCGCAATCATATTTCAAACGAAAATTGAATTCCCGGATGCTGGTCTATAAAGGGCATATGCATTGATCCTCAAATATTAACTTTTTCTCCTATTTTTCTTCTTTATAGTGTGTCTCACCTCTTTCTTTCAGTGTCAAGTTTAATATGTTACTTTTATCATAATTACACAAGATGTGTGAATGCCTCCTAAAGCACGACTAAAGTAACAAATGCACTCATGCTAATATCTCATTAGATTTCCCAAATTAATTAAACCAGAATGTAACAGTAATAAGGCTCCTTGAATAAATTATTTGCAAACTCAGCTAAAATCAAAAGGAATTCCAGACTAGTACCTGTAAACCAACTAGGATACAATCTCCTCCAACTAATAGGAAATTAAGCACCCGTTGCTTGGACGAAAACTTGTTTCTATGTCTATCATAAGCCCGTGAAACGGTCTTTGTTGACGGCGAGACCAGCTTGGAATGACAGACACTGCATTCTATCATCCCGTTCATCAGCCCAATCCCTCCGGCAGGCTACTGAATACTAATCTACAACAAGGACAAAAAAAGCTGTTCAGCAACCATTAAAAAACTCAACACAGAATATTCGAACTGGCACTTCACTTCACACAAGTATCCTATCCTATCAAACAAAATCATCATCAGCATTTTCATAAGCACGATCACTTCATACAAGTATTCACATTGCCCAATTGAATAATACACCAATCCACAATCCAAATAACAAACGCAGATCTACAACAATCACATCAAAACCAAAAACAAAACAAAAAAATTCTAAATCACTTGCCCTACAACAAGATCACAGTCAAATAGTCCAATCAATCGCGCCAATTCAACTTGCAACAGCTGATAACAGCTCGATCTACCGAAATTGAGCTCCAAATCACAAACAGAAAAAAACAGGCGATAAACAGACCTTGAGCAGAATAATCAAAAGTGATCCTGAATTGACGGTGGCGAGATCGAAATGCAACACTAAAAACCAGAATTATGTATGAGGGAGCGTATATGAGGTCACGAAAGATGTGCTGGTGGAGAGATTGAAGAAGCACGTAAAGGAGAGGTTTTTGACGTTAGGTTTGTGCTGTGAAAATGGTGTTTTAACAACCCAACCCTTTGGATCTAAGAAAAGGAGGAGGACAGATTTGCTTGCTTAATTGTGTATTTTAATCTCAAGATCCAGCCCGCATATACCAGGTGCTTCTTTTAATTTTTTCACATTCTAAACCGAACAGTAATTAAATTTTAATCATAAATGAATGTACTCATAACGTTTCAAAATTTCAAATAGTTTAAAATAAATTTTGTATGATACTGATATATGAACAGATTAGAAAATATATATCGAGTTTTGATATACTAATTTATAACAACTCGGTCCCTTACGAGATAAAAAGTGTACCTTATTAACATGACTAGCAAAACGTTGCCAACCTATTCAAACTATCCGAAATTCTGAGGGCGTTAAATATAATTAGTCAAAAGTATAACAAAAACCTCCTACATAAAAAAAAAAAAAAAAAAAAAACAAATCAAAA